>VDFB02157876.1:22234-39589 GCA_007258455.2 Sequoia sempervirens | reverse complement strand
CAGGAAATAGGCAACGCATAATGTCCTTTGGATACTGGTAGTTAACATATTAGAGTTGATAGATCAGTTAGGTAAAACTTTTGCAACACGTCATTTCTATTTAGATTATTTAGATTCCCCAACCTACTCTCCCTTGGTATCATGGCTTTACCCATTCCCCTTTGTGTGAGTCGACCCCATTCCAATGACATAGATCTACTACTTGTTGGCCACCCCCCACATAATTGGGGCATACATGCATTGCAAGCTTCTCTTCTACTATGGGAGCTACACTAGCCTTGGACATTAGGGGAATTTCTAGAGGAAGTGTGTTGATTCCTCCTAGGGTATCCCAACATGGCCTTCTATGTAATGTCCCCATTTTCACGAACATCAGTTTTTCAAGGGTTTAGCCTATTCCTGACCTTCGTAGGCTAATGAGCTTGGTTAGAGGGTCGTTTGGTGGCAGTTTCTGAGTCAGTGGTTGGCTTCTTCTCTTGGATTCAGTAGTTATAAGGGGGATTCCTATGTTATGCTGAATGTTGGAAAACATATTGTTGGAAAACATAATGTTGTTATCCGGATGTTGGAGAACATGTGTTATCTGGATGTTGGGAAACCAAATGTTTGCTAACATGTTTGCACTTTATGTATTCTAAAGTTATATTTTACTATTATAATAAAGTGCAAATTAAAAAATAAAATAATTGATGATTATTTTAGAAGCTTCTACAGTGGGCCGACCTCAAGAGGAGAAAAGTACATTAAGAGGGGGTGGGCTTGGCTTCTAATCATCCAGGAAATTGATATTTGTTTTGTTGAGATTGTTTGGTGAAGGAGCCAGCTAGGGTTTCTGCCATTTCCAACCATTGGGAACGAAAACTCTCATTGGTTAAGCAATTTTGAGGTTGTGAAATATTAGCTAAATTATTGCTAATTGTGGGCTTCACTTCAGAAGTTCAATTTGTGCAAATTTTGTGGCCTTTGGCCAAATTTGGAGATAGAGATTCCATATCAGCTTGTTGAAGCAACTTGGTAAATTAATCTACAACTGCATTTGTAGAAGATTGGAGATTTTGTATTGCTGTTTGCATTCAAGGACGATTTTGCATAGTAGGGAATCGCTTTATGCATATTGCTGATATTACTTTCAGTTGTAGTACTTCAGATTTAGAGATCATCGATTTACATATCAGCTGTGGTGATCATTGGTGGTTCACACTTGCATCGATTAGTTGCATATAAGGCATTTTGGAAATAAAGTAGAGGTCTGATATTATGTTACAGTACTCTGATATGAATTTTCAGTCTCCTCCTGGCGCCATTAGAGAGCCACGACTTTGCTCGTAGTGGCTTTAGAAGGCATCGATTTCATCCAAAGAAGGAATCGCTCTACTCAAGGGGCTGTAGCAATGGACTTCGATGTTTGAAGAGGGCGAATGGAGGCTGCATTAATTTATTATTGAGATAAGTAATCAGAACAGGGGCGGCTCCAGAAAGAGTTCGATTTGGCTTGTGGAAAAGGCATTTGACATCTATTTACTGATGCTACTCATCCTCCATCATAGGCGTCTTCATAATCAGGTTCTTTCATAGTCATTCCATGCATTGTAGTGTTATTTCTTGAGCAATGTATTGTTAACTCAGACCATAAGAAAGTTGTTGTAGATGATCATTTTATATCAGATTTGCATTATATTGGAATTGTAAAGCCAAGAGTCTTGGCCTACATTCTATATTAGCATTGTAATTGAATTTCATATCAAGAAAAGGAGGGATAAGTTGCATGCCAATCATTGGATGTAATGTTCATATCTACATTGTTCTTAATCAGCATATTAGATTTCATGCCAAGTGTTTGACAAAATGTCAATTGGCTGCAGATGCACATTTTTCATGTAGAATTCATATATATGTATTTGGAAAGCCAAAGGAGAATTGCATTTGCATCTAGTTCATTGAATAGACATTGTAGTATCTATTTGCAAGCATTTAGATTACATTTGACAACATTTCATTCAAGCAAGCAAACTGAAAACACAAAAACAACAAGAGTAGAGTTTGTATAAGAAGTGCTTGACAATATTCCTTGAGGCCTTAAAAGCAAACTAGGGTCAGATATTGCAAGGAATATTACGGTGGTTCCCAAAAGTGTGAGCATTGTCATTTTGGTCTATCCTTCTCCTTTAGGTGAAAAACCCTAAATTGCTAGAGGGCTCTTAGGAACCAAGATCTTTGTTTCACATTTTAGTGAACCTAATGTCATTCCTTGAGCCAAAACTCAGTTACTTGAAGTTAGTTTGAGCAGGGGATATTACATTCTAACCTTGGATACCTCCTTGCGAGCATTATCTCTTACAATGATCGTTGATGACTCAAACAACTCCTCCGTTTCAGCTACAGATAGGGATATTTAATGAGAGTTCTTTCCAATCTTTATAGGCACATGATTTTGGGGCTTGTGTTCGCCCTTCATTGCTATTTTTTAGTGTCACAATGCTTCATATTGTCTTTTGTACTTTTATTGTTTTTGTTCTAGATTCTGTCTTCCTAGGACTTTCTATTGTTAATTGTCGTAACCTCTAGTCCCATTGAACTACTTTTGATCATCTATGGAGATTAATATAATTTCTTCTTTCTTTTCTTTGACCATCCAATGTTTGTGGGTTTTGGGTCAATTTTATGCCTTAATAACTCAATGTGCAAAAGGTGGTAGTGGATAACAAAGAAAACATACATAATTGCTTCCCCTTTAATTTGTGTGATTGCTTGAATGCAATCCGATAAATTGAAAATTTCATTCAAGGGAGGGATGATAAATTACCATAGTTCCACACAATTTTGGAATAGGTGACAAGGGATGGGTTCTTGGACTAGGGTGACAAGGGATGGGTTCTTACTGCTGACAAAAGCTATAGTACAACAAATAAAGTAATTACACAATACTTACGAAGTGGGGGGGGGGGTGTGTTACATTCATCCTTCTCTCTTTTTTCATAGAAGATTTTTCAATGCTTCACTGTTGGAAGTTCTCAATTCACAATAACCTTAAACGATCAACAAGGAGTAACACCAATACCTCTATCTCGTCGAAGCAAAGCTTAGAGATACCAAAAGTGATTAACAATAAACAAGTAAAAGAAAAGGGAAAGCTCACAAAGGCACAAAGTCGTTCCGTAGCTTTTTCAATGGTGGATCTGTGAAAGATGTGTTGTTTGTTGCATTAGAAGCACAAAGTCTTCTTAGATGCAACAATTCCTTGAATAGCATGAACGATTACAAGCGCAAAGTCTCGTGGATCATTCAACCAAAGTATCCAAATAGCATGAACAATTACAAGCACAAAGTCTTGTAGATCATCCAACAATAGTTAACCAAACACAAATATAAATCCAAATAAAAGATGTAACACAAAGTTTACATGAATTACTTGAAGTCCTTCAGATTTCATAAATTAATCACCACCAATCTCAATCAAATTCAACAGACAATTGATGCAATGCAAAGTCTGGTATGCAACTTCTTCCTTTATTGATTCAGATTTAGATTCACAAAACATGAACACAAAGTTTCACAATTTGTTGCAAATTGAGCAGCAATTAGTTGCAAAAACTAAAGGATAGATAATACAATAGAAATCCCTCATATATATAGAAGAGAGGGATGAGAAAATCTAGGAAATCAAAGGAGCAAAATTAGGAAAGTTAGGTGAGCTAATTAAGGAAAATCTCAACAAACTTTGACCAAAGTCAAAGTGTAATTTGTTTTCAAAACATTACATCTTAGATTTGGTGTAATTACATTTCGAAGAATGACATTTAAGATGTCAAAAACTATTTACAAGATGCATAGGGGGAAGCATAAAAAAGGTGAACACTGGGAAATCAAGAATCTTCATGGTTCCTTGCTTGGGCGCAGAAGTCTTCATACTTCATCCTGGTTTCCTGCGTGAACTTCTTATCCAGACCAACGGTGTAATCCACAATGGTGTGAATCCTCGTGATCGATCTCATGGCAGATGAGTGAACCTTCTTGCACCTATCAAGATGTGTTTTGAGGTTATCCAATGTAAGCCTTGTATCACAAATGACATCCAACGAGGCTTTTGAAAAGTCTGTACTGTCAATCAACTTCATGATGGCTTCCTTGAAGATTTGGGATAGTTCTGTGGCCGGCAGGAAGATACGATTCTCTTCAAGAAGCTTCCCTGGTAAATCCTTGATTCCTCTTTCGAGAAATCATATGATGTCCTTCGACATCTTCCTGTACTTGGTGGAGATCTTCTGTAAGAGACTCGAACACGTGAATACGGTGCTTCAAAGATTCTCTTACCTCTATGTATTTTCCTTTGTCGGGAATCACCCCGGCTTCCAGCAATTTACTGAGCTTTGCCTGTTTCATTTGCGACCACCACAACAGACATTTTTCCATCTCTTTGCGCTCTTGGGAAAGTACACTCTCCTCCTTGTCAAGCTCTGTTTTGAGCTTGGCTATTAGAGTAGCTTTTTCATCCACGACAATTATAATTTGAGAACCGTGTTCTATGATCTTTTTGACGAAATCATACAACACCCTGCCTTTGCTAACGGTTGTGCATTGCTTGTAGATCTTACAAGTCTCCTCACAACAGTGGCATAATGCTCTGTCCTCTGTTTGTACATATTACGAGCTTGCTCCATTTAATCCAATCTTCCAGCCAAAATATCCAAAGTCACCTGTGCATCTACATTTGCACTTTCGTTTGTAACTTTGCCAAGCTGGACCCTTGTCACTTTGTAATCCTCCATGTTGATGTCTCCTTCTTTATGAGGTGGTATGCCAATTTTTCCATACTTATGACTAGTTTTGTCAACATTCAGCTACGAGTACACCTTTGCCTTTTTCTTCCCTTTAGCTTTTGGAGGGACTCTCTTCAATGTCAAGCTCTTTTGGAGAAATCATTTGCTTCTTTCGCTTTGACACTTGAGATATCAACCAAGGGGGAAGAGAGGTGGTACGAGCTTCTGGATTAACTGTCAACTCTCTTGTCACCGTCTCTTCTGAAGTAGCAATTGGTATTGTGACAATGGGCTCAGTATCTGTCATAACTGCTCCTATAGTTTGCACATTGAGCTGATCATGCATTGATTCATTCATGAACCGATTAAAATTAGTTTATGAAGTGATATCATATGACGGCGATGACAGGCTAGGAATAGATGATGGAGGGCTGGATAAAATGTCAATCGTGTGTATACTTGTCACTGATGGAGTATCAAGTATGGTTGACGCTGCAGGGGTAGGTGAAACACTCACTGCGGGTATCACGGTGGTAGGAATTTGTGATGTAGGAACAGGTGGTGGAGGAGTGTTCGGATTTGGAGGTGTATGAGGAACATTTGAAGTCACAGGCGATGATGTTCTGGGAAGTTCTTCAACTACATTCTCAGATGGAGACATAGTTCTTTCTTCATCATGCCTGGGTTCCTATTGATCACCCTCTTGTCCTTTTGACTCTGGTTCACCTTCAAAATCACCTTCAGACTCTTGTTCATCTTCAAAATCTTCTTCTTCATCAGCGTCTGCTTCTGGTGAAACTACTTCAGCGGATTGATCACTAAAATCTCCTTCTTCATCTGAATCTATCTCTTCAAAAACGGCCCCTTTTCCTTTGGAGCGAGATGGTTCAGATTCCGTAGTTTCTCCTTCCGGGACAGACAATGTATCCTTCTTACCGACAGTGAACTTGATGCTCGAGCCTCTTCACGAAGTGGGAAGAGCCGCAGATTTGTCTTTCATGCAGAGTTCTTGCTGTCGGCAATTTTTTGCTTCGGATTCCTCTCCTTCCGAATCTGTTCTGAAACATTACATTTCAAAACCATGGTTTTGTAACCATTCTGCAGTGTTATACAAAATTGGCGCCAATCTTTCCCTAATGCTAACACTTTCCTTTTTGGAACATTGAATTGTAGGGAACGGTCGCTTGGATATTTCTTGTTCATGATAGACAACATTCATGATATTGCCAGGATCTGTGAAATCCTCTGTTAGGTCAACGACACCAGGATCTTTGATCTGCTGTATAGTCAACCTGCAAGAATCCATTTTGCGAAAGGTTTCCTCATCTCTGCAATCAGCTCAGATGTCCTCAAAATGATACTTGTGATGATGACTCTTTTTCAATTGCCTTCTGACATCTCGGTAATCAAAATCAAACCTATATCTGTAGGTCCTGATTTTCATGACTTGCATCTCAGCATAGACTGATTTGGCTTTTTACACAGTCTGGATAGTGTACCTACCGATTGTCAGTGGGAACTTGAATCCACGGTTGTGAATATTTCTCCGTTCTTTGTGCACTGAAATCAGCTATCTGCACATCTCCATGAGAACCCACTTGTCCGAGGGGTATCATGGAAACATGTAAGGGCAACCAGTGTAGCACCCTACTCTTAAATAAGTAAACGTTGGGAATTGTAGAAATATGCATCCAACCTTACTACCACCTTATAGGCCTCATCAGATACCCTCTTCCTCTTGAGAGTCGTATCAAAATTGGAAAGCAAAGTCGCGAAGAAAGCATCAGTAACCCTCCTGAAATGATGGAAGCTTTCCTTTAATTCCAATTGGTAGAAAAATTTATACACATGTACTAACATTCGATTCCCTTTTGTGGATAGACCTGGAAATTGCCTCATCACAGCTGCTGCATACACCAGATAAGAAGTCATATAGAATTTTAATGTAGAAGGCACATTATCAGTTGTTCATGTATTTCATCGCCGATCTGTGTGCCCCAATCAATGTGAACTGTTTGTCTTCTGATGATTCTAATGTATTCATGCATCCCGTCATGAAAAGTGGATGATTTAGGCAAGCCCTTCACTCTGCTCAAGAATGTGATCATATCTTTAACATCTTCTTTGAAATCACTTCGTAGGAGTGCCTTCGGCAATCTGGAAACAGTTTGCCTAGGCTTTTTCAACCATTGGCTATTTATCAGGTTGTTAGCCTTGTTGGGATCAGCGTTATAGACTTCTTGTGCTTTTTGTATTGAGATGTCAATGTATTTCTCCATTTGTGGAACTTTGAAGACAATATCAAAGAAGTCAGGGTTGAGTCTTAAAATCTCGTGTCCAGAAGAATCAATCACACTTCTGCTTTCCCTGATGTAGTGGGATGCAACTTGAAGGACAAATTTTGTATTGTGTGCAGTAGTAGGGAGCAGAGATACCGAATGCAGGTTACTGTGTACGATTGCTCTCATAGAATCATCAAGAGGCTTCTTCTCAGTTTTCTCTGCAAAATCAACTAGGTCTTGATGACCAACCTCTGTCTTTTATCTCTTCCACCTTGGAGACCACTATAGTCGGCGGATAGACACCTTGATACTTATACTTCATTTTGTCTTTAGCTTTTGAAGACGACGGAGGTTTTCTGGCAGCCATCTGAGAGCAATTGAATCTACGATCAACAACTTTGAGGATCTTGAAAAGAGACTACAAGATGTGGAGTCAAAACCAACGTTAGTCGAAAAACAACATTGGGATGCGTGAAGTGAGCAATGATGACGAGCAAGCATGGAGCGAGTGACAAGGCGCGCAAAACGATGCACAAAGTGGAAGGAACGAGGTTCGGGACAAAACTGGCAAGGTTTGAAGTGTTTCTGAGCAAAACTGGGAAAAGTATAGTGGCACTGAAAATCAACGCTTCTGCACTTGGAGGAAAATGACTTTGGTGTAGGGGTGCTGAAAAAGAGTGCTCCTGCACTTTTTAAGTGTTAGGTAAAATTTCATTATGTCAGGGCGTTGAAAATCTGCGTCCTGACATTTCCTTCTTAAAGACTCAATGTGTAAGTATAATAGCGCTAATATTAAGCGCTTCAGCATTATGGAAAAATGAAGTTTGTGCAATGTGGATCAAAAGGCACGCCATGGTTTGAGAACTTCATTACTTAAAAGATTTCAATGTGTAGAACGTGTTAAGGTGCAAAATCTTTTGAAGACGGCGCCATGGCATAATGAGGGATGCTTAGCCACCAAAAACGAGTATCATCACATCAAGAACCCGCACGCATGAAGCTCCTCAAGGAATGAGAAAGAGCAAAAGATAGAAGGGAGGGAGGAACAAACCAAAACCCCTTGGTGATCACAAAGAAGAAACTGACCAAAAGAAGAAAGCGATGAAGAAAGACACAAACGCGTATGGAAGGAAGAAAACTCACGCATGGGCATGAGAAAAAGCACGAGGAAAACGCGTTAAAGAAGAATATAAAAAACGTGATAACAACTAAAAACATATTTACAGACCTCAATAAGTTAAAATGCACTCATGAAAGGAAGTAATGAAAGCAAAAGAGAAAAGAGTTCGCCTAGCAAAGGAGACGAAAGTTGGACATAAAAAGTGAGGAGTAAGAAACATGAAATCACTTTTAAGTGATGAAGAAATGCTAAAAACGTAACTCAATTCGCCCATATAATCGAGGCATAAAAGTGGCACAAAAGGCAAAAAAATGTAAAAGACATGGAAAAACGCGCTTAAGCCAAAATATGGCTAAGTCAGAGGAAAAAGTTTAAAAGCGCTAAAATTAAGCGCTTCTGCATCTTAAACAATCACCTTTGTGTAGGGGCGCTGATTTTTGGCGCCCCTGCACTTTCAACACTTAGTCAATTTTTGCAACATGGGCAGGAGCGTTGTTTTTGGATGCAACTGCACGTTTTACAATTTCACTAAGTATTAAAAGTGAGACCTCGCAAAGGTACTCGTTTCGATGGTCTTCGCGAGGCGAACATAGGGGGATGCTCAAACTGACTGTTTGAGGCTTTGGAACGCATTTTGAGGTGGCTTGAACTTCACCTCATTTTGCGTGCTTGAACTTCACGAACCTAGGAAACAAACAAGTTTCATAGGGGGGTTATCCGTGGAACGAGTGCTGCTAGATTCCGCGATAACAGCTGGCTCGTGCTGGGGATCTTTCTTCAACCGTTCTTTGAAACGAATGAAGGGAGAACTCCAGAATTCAAGTGCCTTTGTCCATTGGGCTTGGAGTCAGGCGATGATGACGACGACGTAAACTTAAAACATAAAGACTCAAAGGACTTAAAAAATAAAAAGTATTTACATACCAACGCCAATTACTTTACTGTGTAAAGCTCGCTATGAGGAAGGGCAAATGGCGTTCCGTCTCTGTATGCTAACAGGAAACTGTTCTCATCGTGCAGCTGATGAATTTGGAAAGGTCCTGTCCACAGTGAGTCAAATTTTCCGTCCATACCTTTTGGTTCGCTTTGTTTGTCCTAAAGGAGAATGAGATCACCAATTTGAAATTCTTGAGACTTGGCCTTTTTGTCAAAAAGTTTCTTTACTTGGTCCTGGTGTTCTGCGATGTGGTCTGCCACTTGAACCCGGTTCTCTTCCAATTCAAAGAGATACATAATACGCTTATCAGTAGAGTTGTCAAACGTTTCATCCTCTATAGCCTTAGCTAATTTGAGGGCTAGAAGTTCCAAGGTTATAGGAATCTCGGCATTCAACTCGTACAAGAGTTGAAAAGAGACATGCCAATTGCCCGCTTCAGAGTTATCCTGTCTGCCCACAAAGCATCGAACAAGGCACTGCCACAAACATTGATTCTCGTCTACCAGCTTACGGATGATAGTCACCAGATTTTTGTTGCTAGATTCTGCCTGACCATTACCTTGTGGATAATAGTCAGAAGAATGTGACAAAGTTATGCCGTGTTCGAAACAGAACTCAGTAATCTCGTTGGACGAGAAGGCAAAAGCATTATCAGCAACGATCTTGTTTGGCACACTGAACTTGGAAATAATGTTTTCCTTCAAGAAACTGCACACCACCTCAGAAGTAGCACGCTTTGTAGGAATTGCTTCCACCCACTTGGTGAAATAGTTAGTTGCTGTCAAGACATAGATATGTCATGCGCTTGATGATGGATTAACTACACCTATAAAGTCGATTCCTCACTACTGGAAAGGTTCTTCAATCACAACAGATTTTAATGGCAAGGATGCTAATCTGGGTCGGCCAACGAACTATTGACACAATTCACACTTACGCACTGAAGAGTACATGTCCTGAAAAAGTGTCGGCCAGTAATACTTCGCTCTCAGGATGTTGTGAGCGGTTACTGGCGCTGAGAAATGTCCACCACATGCCAAGTGATGATATGACTTCAACAATTTTTGTTGTTGTTACTTATCAACACATCGAAGAAAAGTCCCATCCATTGCACGCTTGTACAAGCCGTTGTCCCATAAGACAAAGTTTGCTGATTTCAGCTTGATGGTTCTCTTTTCTTTTGGGGTCAAGTGATTGGGACAATCCCCATATGTGAGGAAATGGGCGATATTGGAATACCATTCGTCAGTGGTACTAACAAACAGTACCATTGGAAGTGTACTTGGATCCACCTCCTCATCATCTGAAACTTCTTCATCCTCTGAAATTTCCTTATCTAGGTTATTTTTAGCGATAAGCTGACAAAGTCCACGTCCACATATCAACTTGGTGGGTTTGATTTGCAGATCGTATTCCTGAATTTTGGCAATCCAATTGCCTCTTTTTGTTCCAAATTCCTGCTCTGTTAGGATAGACTTAACAGTTGAATTTGGGACTAGAACCTCGACATGGCTATTTAGAATATAGAACCGAAAATGCTTAACAACTTTGACGACTGCAAAAGCATGCTTCTCCATTTGAGAGTATCTCAATTCATAATTCTTCAGGGGACAACTCATAAACGCAATGGGAGATTCAAAGCTTTCATCATTTTCTTGCACCAAGATCGCTGAGAGTGTATGCTTGGAAGCATAACTGTACATGATAAAATCTTTGGTGTAGTTGGGACAGACCAACACAAGCGCATGAGCAATGGCATCCTTGATATCATCGAACACTGCTTTACCTTTTGCCATCCAATGAAATGTGGTGTTACCCTTCATCATATTTACAATATGACGAGTCTTCCCAGCGAAGTTTGGGAGAAACCTCCTTAAGAAGTTTACCTTGCCAAAGAAGGAATGGACAACCTTCTTGCTTGACGGCAAGGCGAGAGATTTAATTCCATTGACTCTTTCCAAGTCAATTTTGATTCCTTTTGTAGATACAACATGGCCAAGGAGCTTACCTTTTGTAACTCCAAAAGTTGACTTCTTGGGATTTAGGGAAATACCATGTTGACAACATCTCTCAAGGATTTTCCTTAAATGGTAGAAGTGTTCATGGCAGTGCTTAGACAAAACCGTGAGATCATCAAGACACACCATGATAAACTTACCCATCACATCGCAGAAAGCGAGATCCATGGCACTTTGAATCGTGGCACCAGCGTTGATCAAACCAAAAGGCATCCTACGATATGCAAAGGTCCCCCATGGTGTTGTGAAAGAGGTTTTGTGCTGATCACTTGAATTAACTTCAATTTGATTGTAATCGGAAAATTCGTCCAGCATGGAGAGCATCTTGGATCTGGTCACATTTTGTAGGACTTGGTCCATCACTAGAAGGGGATAATTGTCTTTGAGTGACAACTGGTTTAGATTTTTGAAATCTACACAAATGCGGATTTCACCGTTCTTCTTACGAACGGGAACGATATTAGCTATCCATGTTGAATGATGGATAGGGAATATTATCCATGCATTTAGCATTTTTTGGACTTTCACTAGGATTGTTCCGGAAATCTTGGGATTGTACTGCCCCTGCTTTTGTTTGTAAGGCAAAGCTCCAACCTTGAGAGGAATATCATGTTGCACTTCTTTGGGCCGAAATGATTTTAGATCTTCATACGAATTTGCTAAGACATCCATATACTCTTGTAGTAACTGATCAAACTGTCTTCCTTCTTCAGTCGTGCAACACTGAAATATGCTAACCAATTTTTTCGATAGATTTTTCACACACAATCAACACTTCGCCAATTGAATTAGCGTTAGCATCAAAAATTGAAATCCAAGCTTAAAAGAACTCAACGCCAAGAATGCACACTCAATCCCAAGGAAGGATAGGTGTTGTCATATGGCGGAGAAACTAAAAACAATACTTGAAATGAGACAAACTCAACGTCAAGAATGTGCACTCAAGATCCCACTGAGGGCGAGGTGCTAACATATGACGGAGTTATTAATTGAACTGAAATAATTAGGCAGATAACCAGCCATGAAGATACATCTATCTAATTCATCCGCTGCGGCGGGCATCCACTTAAGAGTGGGGATTCACCACTTGAGAGTGGGTACAAAGAGATATCAATTGTTCATTTTTCCACACTGGCGGTAAACCATCAAGGGGTAATTAATATGGAATAAATCAAGTAATTGCAGAGACTTAAAACGGTTGGATTAGTACTACTAAAATCTCAACCTTACAATCACAAATGTGCAAATTACTAATTACAATGATAGATAACATAGTTAAGAAGAGAAGAATGAATACTAGCAATGTTCTTTTGCTCTTCCAATGATAAAATAAAGACCAAAACTGAAATCATATGAATCTGATATAAAATAGTGTTTTTTGGAATTCTGATCAGCAAACTGAAACACCATAAAAATGCTCATAACTTCATCAAATTACCTCCGTTTTGAATGAAGTCGAATGCAATGAACAACTGGAAGGTAGGCGACCAAGTTAGGATGAAGAAACAGCAAAAAAGACCCTCTGTGAATTTAGCACGCAATCCAATGCACTTGTGAAAAGTACGACCCTCCTTGAAGGGGCGATTTTCATTTAAAAATCAGATTCTCAATTAAAAAATCTCAAACTTGGCATGATGAGTCGCCCAAGATCAACAAATCCAATGATGAAATACCCAGAATCATATTCAGTCTGATAATAAAGCTATGAATCAAAATCACCTTCAGCTGTAGATGAATTAGCAATACCAAAATTGATAAATCTCCAAAATTCTTCAACATTCAAACTCAATCTGCTAGTCTGGATGAGAAGCAGTCCCAAAACCAACTAGGTGTTATCTTTCAAACACGAAATTGGATCAATGTTAAGAGGTAAGCATTCCTCAAAGCTAAATTCATGAAGTCATTCCAATAGCATAACAATATGATAAGCATAATGGATGCCAAGGCTGGAGCAAAGCCTTCACTAAATAGAAGCTCACAAAAACTCTCCAATTTCCTGAGAAGGCACACCAAAAGACACAAGAGTCTTTTCAATTTCCAAAAACAAATAATTCTCAAGATGGCGTCCCTTTTGCACAATTATGAACTTCATTTTATTTTTTAAAAAACATCTCCTTAAAGAGGCGTCCACTTTTTCCCAAGGCATTAAGACAATATTTAAAAAATATAAACACCTCATGAAGGCGTCCCCCTTCCAAGACCACCTTTTAAAACAACTTCAAGTTATACTCCTAGGCCAAGGGGTCAACTGCAAATTATAACATTAATGCCTTTATTCACCAAAATAAAACTTTTAGAAGCCAGACTTGAATTGCATTAAATGCTCCAACTGAAAATGAAGACTTTGAAGACTGATAACTGCATACTGCCAAAAATAGAATTTACTATAAATAGTAAACTCCCTGAAATGCCATAGAACCTCTGAACATGGAAACCCTAATTTTACCTACAAGTTTCCGGAATAGGCTGATGAGTGTCAGAACAGATCATTGATGAGAAGGGGACATTACAGTCCGCCCTCCTTGAGATTGCTTGTCCTTAAGCAACTGAAAAGATGGATGCAACAAAATATGTTCTCCTTCCCACGTGGCATCATCAATAGGCAAGTTCCTCCATCTAACCAAGTATTGCTTGATTGTTCTTCTCACGGAACGTTCTCTAGTATCAAGAATCTCTTCCGGAATCAATACCAACTGACCTTCCTCATCCAATGGAGGTAACTCTGAAGTAGCCACAACATTGTGTCCAAGTGCCTTCTTGAGGCGGGAGACATGAAAGACATTATGCACCTTGCTTTCAGCTGGAAGCTCCAACTCATATGCAAGTTCACCAATCCTTTTGGTGACTTTAAAAGGACCATAAAATCGTGGCTTTAACTTTTCAGCACCACTCTTCTTAAGGGTAGATTGTCTATAGGGCTGAAGCCTCAAGTAGACCATGTCTCCAAGTTCAAAAGATCTCTCAACACGCTGCTGATCAGCGTATAACTTTTGCTGATTTTGAGCTTGTTGCATATTTTCCTTGAGAGATTTCAAGATGTCTTTGTTCTTCTGAAGCATATCCTTAGCTTGTGGAGCTCTACTATCACCAAACACCAAATCTACAAAGTTAGGAGCATCATAACCATATAGGGCCATAAAAGGAGACATCGTAATCGACATATGATAGGAAGAGTTGTAATAGTACTCTCCCAAATGAAGCCACTTAATCCAAACTCTTTGCTGCCTTGAAACATAAATTCTAAGGTAGCCCTCTAGCCACTTGTTGACAATCTCATATTGCCCATATGTTTGAGGATGGTAACTAGTGCTTAGAGTAAGCACTGTACCACTCAGCCTGATGATCTCTTGCCAAAAATCACTTAGGAACTTGCTGTCCCTATCACTGACAATGGTTTTAGGCAAACCATGCAACCGGAAAACTTCTCTAAAGAATAATTCAGCCACTTGAGCTGCTGTAAAAGAAGTTGTGATAGCATAGAAATGTGAAAATTTAGTCAATCTATCTACCACCACAAAAATACCATCACGTCTGTTGTACCCAAACCAAATTTTTGCTTCATCAAGGCATTTTGCATTTTAAAGTCTAAATCTTGTTAAAATGTTGTAGAACACAGTTTTGGGCAATATCAAGCATGGAGTTTTTGTCAATATTTTGTCAATCAAAGTCAGTTTTATTGGTCAGAACCGAAGCAGAGACTCAAAATGAAGATCTTCACGATGGAGGAGCATCTCATGACGACATTCCATATTGCAGACGGTCATTCCAATGATCGAAACAGAGTTTTCAATGATCAAATCATGAAGATTTCTCAGGAAAAGCCCAAAAGCGCAAGTATAGCTCAGGGGCGCCCAGTTTATTGAAGGTCAAGATTCTGGTTAAAATGTTCAAGCATCCAGTCAATCTCTTCAGAATCAGTTTGGCTATCCATCGAGCTATCCAGCGAGGCGTTCCGAGATCCACAGCTCCGGTTATCAGTGACAGAAGTGGAAATCCCTAAAGTTCTAGATGCAAGAAATTTGTCCTTTTCAGGCAAAAGCGCGCCTCTAGCCTGAGGGCGCCCATCTCAAGGAGGGGGTTAATCTCGACAGTTGCTATGCCGAATGCAGTCAATTTGTTCACAACTAGTCTGCTTATCTGACGAGATATCAAGCGCAGTCATCCGACTTTTAGAGTTCAAGCAGCAGTCATCCAAAGATCAGCTTAAAATGGAGTTTTCACGTTTCTGAGCTTCTCCGTTTGTTCCCAGTGCAAGTACAGGCCAGGGGCGCTGGTTTAAATGACCCTTCAGATGGCAAAATTTGCATACAGGGTCTTCACGACATCAGTAATACTCTAGTCCAGCTCCGCAATGCACTATTCAGCTTGTCGATCCGACGTTTCAGGTGGTCGTGGCGGAGATTCTACCAAACACGTAATTTTACGGGCGGACCAACAAATGGTTTTCAGTGTATTTTCACAGTCTAGAGGCGCCTAGCCTTTAGGCCTGTCAGATGAGCCCGTTCGCGTTCGAATTCTTCACGACTATTAAGCGTTATCATTTTATCTATCCAACGAGCCTAGCCGTCAGCGTTCGGGATTTGGCAGTCGCTCGTGCGTGCGAGGTCTTTAGTGTAATATTGCAAAGTGAAGACGTCCAGAAAATGGCTAAGTTTGGGAGCGGTAATCTTAAATAAAATACGCACTAGAGTTTTTGAGGTCTTAGAAGCAGTTTTCTTGCCTCGTCACCTTCAGAGACTTCTCTTGTAGGCTCTTCTGGCTGTCCGTTAAAACAGATAGTGCCTGAATCAGGTCATCCCAGCTCCAGTTATCAGCAGTCAAAGTAGGGTACTTGGATGAACGTTTGACTTTTGTCAAAATGACAAAAGTGCAACCTAGAGCCAGGGGCGCTTTTACTTTTGAGGCCCTTAACACAGCTTTCAGCTGTCGTGCATATAGTCGTTGGATGCAGAATATCTCCAGTCATGCGCAGCTTCGTCTCATGTCGCAGGTTCACCGTTCACCGCCGCACCGTTTAAAGTATCGATGGCGCTTTAGGAAATGGCTAAGTCCGAACCCGTAGCAATTTTAATTTAATTTTTTCAAGGGGTCAAATGATGGATTTTTGGTATCTCCCTGACATTTCTTCCTTGTTCAGGCTTTTCCGATGAATATCTCATAACAGTCTCAGCATCACCCGGTCATCCAGAAATCAGTGTCGAAGTTGGCCAGTCGTGACAGTGTTGTCAGCTATTAAATAGGGATTTAGTAAAAAATGAAGTATCTTGAGCAAATGGACGCCTATGTGCTCAAGAGATGACTTTTCGGAATCGTTGAAGTCAAACGATGAATCTCAGAGCTTCAACCAGGTTGTCAACTGAAGTTCAAAATATACTTGTTTATTAATGGCGATTTTTTATTTTTGGCGCCTTTGCATGATAATAAATATTTTATTATTTATTTCAAATTTGAACTTCCAGTCAGTGGCAGTCGAACTGAAAGGCAACCAATCAGAGGATTTCTATTCTTGTTAGGGTTTATGAATTCTTGCAATCACAATTCAGTGCAAATTTCTTCTTATTTATACATGGCGCCATCTTCATTGTTGTTCACAGAGCTTTCAAAAGAAAATTCGTATTTCTCAAGAGCAAATTTAATCTCAAGGCAAATTCGTATTTTCTAAAGGCAAATTCATTTCTTCCAAAAGAGATCGAAGTTTATTAATTTCAAAGCAAAATTCAAGATAAATTCGTATTTCTTCAAGAAGAGAAGGGCGCATATCTTCAAAGCAAATTCAAAATTCAAAGCAATTCGCAATTCCTTGATTGTCAAAGGCGTATCTCAATTCTCATAGCAATTCGCAGTTCTTCAGAGATTCAAAAGCGAATTTAATTCTTAAAGGCGTATTTAAAATTCAAAGGCGAATCCTCAAATTCAAATAAAATTCGTATTTTCTTCAGAGAAATTCGAATTTCATTCATATTAAAAGGCGCAAATTTCAAGAGAAATTCGTGGTTTTCAATTCCAAGGCGAATTTTACCAGTTCAGAGGCGAAATCTACATCAATTCTTAGAGGCGATTTTACCTAACATATCTTTTTGCAGATTCAAGTTCACAACTATCAGTTATTCAAAGAAATCTTGGGCGATTTTCACAGAAGACATAATAAAAACGTCTTTTTCATCCTTCAGATCTCAGATTTCTAAATACAAATTGCATGTTCCCCTCAAATTACGAATTTGACAAGTCTCAAAGATTCCGG
>VDFB02157876.1:0-22134 GCA_007258455.2 Sequoia sempervirens | reverse complement strand
TTCCTTTTCAGTTTGGAATGTATTGGTGCAAGTCGGCAATTGATGCAAGGATTGTAGGACAAAAGCTTGAGAAATATCATCTTAAGTATCTTGTCGAAGCACGTGCCTACGACCTTTCAGGTCATTATACAGCTCGCCTCGCTGGAGGCACATATCATGAGCCTTCTATGGAGGATTACTGGGCAAATTGTGTAGATGACTTCGAGGTTCGCAGACGCAGTTATGGCCGCTTCTCTCTCTCACAGATTTCTGTTTTCTTGTCAGAGGATGTGGGAGGTTTATCAGATGATGAGGGAGAGGTTCTTCCTCAGTTTTTCAAAGAGCAGGTCGATACACAACCGTTGCCAGCAGTAGATTGGTACGCCAAAGAATATGCAACGTCAAGGAGAGGTCAAGTATAGTTATCCGCACAGCATACTTTCCTCGATGAAGAAGACGAGAGGGTTAGTATCTAGAGCAGAGCCAAAGAGTGGTCAATCCTTCGCCACCGGCCCTCGTCAAAACCTAACAAGAAGAAGAGGAGTAACCCTCCCAAGAAAGTACAAGCGCCAAATAATTCAAAGGGCAAGGCGCTTGCCACTGTTTCACACACAGAGCTTGACAGACAGCCGCTTACAGACCCAGTTCAGAGATCAGCTCAGAGCCCGCCAATACCTGAGGTTCAGCCTCAAGTTCCTATAATAGTTCCAGAGTAGTCACCAGTCCCAATTCACATTGAATTGGACTTAGACTCTCCACCTCGCAGTGGGTCTTCTACACACTCACTCTCATCAGTACCTCCTATCGCTAGTGCAGACCCTTCTAGTAGCATTAGCCAAGACCAATCTTGGATCGAGACTCAGCTAGGAAGGAAGAGGAGGCAGCCATCCTATGTTCTTAATCATTCTGATTTTGATGACATTTACCAAGATGCGCCAGATAAGAGAGTCAAAAACATGGTTCACGTAGAGAGAAACACTGACATGGAGATTGTCATTGAGACCGCTGTACCTCTACAGGGGAAGGACTTGGCTGAAATAGAATCTCAGGATTTTGAAGTTATCACAGTCAACCTTGGTCGCAGCACACGCTAGACTCAGGTTGATCTTCTACAAGTTGCTACAGACAGTGCCAGGGATAGAATGCTAAAAGACGGAAAAGACAAGGCAGCCCTCAAGGCTGAAATCAGACAGCTTCGCCAATACATTTCTAGCCTTGTACACAGACCAGAAGCCATTAACACACTCCCACCGATGCTTGAGCCTCCAGTAGAGCAAAGTCAGCTCAATCACTTAGTTGCATATGGCAAGCGTTTGGAGGAATGGGAGGAAGATTTCATTGCTAGAGGCCGTACTATGCTTACAGAGTTATATCAGTTGCGGTACAATGCACGAGAGCTCCGTGATTCATCTTCAGGATGAGGAACGGATATGGCTATTAACAAACCCGTGGGATGAAATTTTGATTGCTCACCGAAGTTTGGCTTATGACACGCCACTGCATGCGTAGACAGAGGCTATTCACTCTTGGAAAACACAGCTTGGTTTTCAGAGCAAAGATAGAGGACAGCTTTGGCATCAGAGTTGGTGAGAGTAGAGAGCACGTCACTAGTGCACTCCGGTTTGTGAGGACTCTAGTATCTCGCTTACTGTGCGTTATCAGATTGAGGGTGGTGCCTACGTGGAGCTTACCGATGTTCAGTTAGAGCTTCAGGCACTCATTCATACCATTTTCAGTGGGGAGACAGTTGGCTGTAAGGTTACTCACTTACAGTCATGTCAGCTTATTCGATGAAGCAACGAGGAGAAGAAGGGAACTTCAGTCTCAGGTCACAGCTGGTGAGGACATGTTGCATCGACATAGCATCCTTCGTCAGAGTCTCATAGCTCCAGATGGTGATACAGTTAACAATCTCATTGAGGGATTGATTGCTCGAGATTACACATAGTAAACTTCAGTTCCCACCTCTCAGGATAGACATACACACACGAGTTGAACTGGGTGTTACCCTTTCCAGTTAACTCGAAGTTGTCATCACATGCATATCTATTCTGAGAGTCACCTTTTACACTTGGAGTTTTATTTAGGGTTTTTCGTTAACTGATGATAGTCTCCCAGTTAAATTGCTTTCAATAAGGACGTGCATGCTCGCACAATTGTCCATTTTTAGATTAGATGTTTCAGTTAAACTGAGGGTAGTTTCCCAGTTGACTATATAGTTTACTAAATTAGGGTTTGGTGCATTGCTTGCATGCATTGCAAGAACTGTAGATGACACAAGGTGATTTTAGGGTTCCCTACACCTTGATGTATATAAATAAGAGCTTTTGTTCATTTGTAAATAACTTTTGCTTGAGAGAGAAATATATGCTGCGCCTACCTTGCCCTCAATATTGCTCTTTTTGGTATTTGTTCATGTGTCTTCGCTATTGCAATTGATTGTTATGCCACATAGGGTTTCGAAAGATTGTAATGGTGAATTCTTTCCATAGTTTAGATAAATCTGTTTGAACATCTTTATCATTGAAGTTAATTGTTATGCCACATAGGGTTCCAAGAGATTGAGATGATAAAGGCTGTTTTGTGTTAATTTACCATTGTGATCAATCGTTATGCCACATAGGGTTTCGAGAAGTTACGGTGATAAATCTGTTTTGTGAATCTTTATCATTATAATTAAAGGTTATGCCACATAGGGTTTCGTGAGATTGTGGTGATAAAGGCTGTTTTGTGAAGATTTTACTATTTCAATCAAGTGTTATGCCACACAGGGTTCCATAAGGTTGTCTTGGTAAAATCTTAAATCTGTTTTGTGCCCAATAAGCTTGTTTAGATTGAGATGATAGTTGCGCCACCTTGCCTTCAAGTAGAGAGTCTAAACACGCTTATCGTCCGATAGTCAAACCTTGCTCCGTTTCCTCTTGCTCTGTTTTCCTGAGGAGATTGGATAGATATAAGTTGTAGTTAGTAGATCTGCAAAACCAGAGAAAACTCAGCTGCAACGTATAGGTTCTTTCAAGAAAGCCTTGTGCCTCTAGCAGCTGAAACAAAAAGACAGGACATAGTTTTAGCTTATTTTCCTTTGCAAGTATATTTGTCAAAGCACAACGAGGGAGCTTCCCCTCCATAATTTGAAGAGCACTCATTGCGTAGTGTACATAGGCTGTTCATAACAACTTCTACTCCAGAGGTGTTAGTTGTTACGCCAACAACGTCCTTGTACCTTAAGCAACCCAGTGATGAAATCCATTGCAATGCTTTCCCATTTCTGATTTGGAATTGGCAAGGGCTGCAACAACCCAGCTGGAAAAGAATGTTCATTCTTATTCTTTTGGCAAATAGAACACTCTCTTATGTAATTCATGATCTCATCCTTCATCCCTTTCCAAGCAAACCTTTCTCTAATCTGCTTGTAAGTCTTGAAGATGCCTTGATGACTAGCAAGGGGAACATCATGGAAAGATTGTAGAATCTTCTTTTTAAGCTTAGATTCATGCACTAAAAAAACTCTACCTTTATAGAAAATTAACCCATCAACCAGCTTATACCTTTCATCAACCAAATGACCTTCAAACAAGCTGGTTGCAAACTGATTTTTAGCATAATCAGCAGCAATTAACTCCTTCCAATCTGCTGATAACTCACAAAGTGGCTCCAAATGAGGCCTTCTTGAAAGGGCATCAGCCACTATGTTATTTTTCCTTTTGACATATTCAATGTCAAAGTCATATGCCTGGAGCTTACTTACCCACTTCTGCTGCCTTTCATTCAAATCCTTTTGGCGCAAAAAATGTTTAAGACTATTGTGGTCAGTCTTAACAACAAATCTACTTCCCACCAAATATTCACGGAATTTAGACAAAGCATGCATGATGGCAAGCATCTCTTTGTCATAAATGGAGTAAGTTTTTTCTGCTCCTCTCAACTTCCGGCTTTCGAAGACAATGGGATGTTTGTTTTGTGTTGGCGTAACAACTAGCACCTCTGGAGTAAGAGTTGGTACAGACAGCTATGCACACTACGCAATGAGTGCTCTTCAAATTAGGAGGGGAAGCTCCCTCGTTGTGCTTTAACAAAAATGCTTGGAAAGGGAAAAATAATCAAAACTATCTCCTGTCTTTTTGTTTCAGCTGTAGAGGTACAAGGCTTTCAAGAAAACTCTATACGTTGCAGCTAAGTATTTTCTGGTTTCGCAGATCACTAACTACAACTAGGCTTAATTAATTAAAATCTATCTAGTTTCCTCAAGAAAACAGAGCATGAGGAAATGGAGCAAGGATTACTATCTAACGATAAACAAGTATAGATTCTCAACTTGAAGGCAAGGTGGCACATCTATCAGCTCAATCTAAACTAGTTTATTGGAAACAACAATAAACGATAAACTGAATACAGATTCTCAACTTGAAGGAAAGGTGGCACAACTATCAGCTCAATCTGCATAAGTTTATTATTCACACACATCACACGATAACCAAGTACAGATTCTCTACTTGAAGGCAAGGTGGCACAACTATCATCTCAATCTGAACAAGTTTATTGAACACAAAACAGATTTGATCTAACTAAGGAAAGAATTCACCATTATGATTGCATGAAACCCTATGTGGCATAACAATTCATCATAATAGCAAAAACGCATGAACAGATACAGAACGAGCAATATTGAGGGCAAGGTGGGCATAGCATATATTTCTCTTTTGTGCAAAATTTATGTACAAATGAGCAAAAACTCTTATTTATAGACATCAAAGGTGTAGGGAACCCTAAAATCACCTTGAGTCAACTACAGTCTTGCAATGCATGCAAGATTTATTGCTAATCCCTAATAAAGTAAACTATACAGTTAACTAGAAGGCTACCATCAGTTAACTGATACAAACTAATCTAAATGGACAATGTGCAAGCATGCACATCCTTATTGAAAGCATGTTAACTGGAACACTACCCTCAGTTAACGGAAACCCTAAATAAAACTCCAAGTGAATAAAGCTGATCTTAGAATAGATTTGCATGAGATAAGACATCGAGTTAACTTGAGAAAGTAACGCCAAATTTAACTCCTGCGTGAAATACCTATTCTGAGAGGTGGGAACTGAAGTCTACTGATCGTGATCTTGAGCAACCAATCCCTCGACGAGATTGTTAACTGCATCACTATCTGGAGCTCTGATACCCTGTCGAAGAATGCTATGCCTATGCAGCATGTCCTCACCAGCTGTGATCTGGGACTGAAGTTCACCTCTACTCCTTTTTGCTTCATCGAACAACGCTGACATGACTGTAAGCTGATTAATCTTACAACCAACGGTCTCCCCACTGAAAATAGTATGAATGAGTGCTTGGAGCTTTGACTGAACGTCGGTAAGCTCAACATACACACCACCCTCAATCTGATATCGACACGGCAAGCGAGATACTAGGGTCCTCACAAACTGGAGTGCACTAGTGACGTGCTCTCTACTCTCAGCCAACTCTGACGCCATAGTCTCCTCTATCTTTGCTTTGAAAACCAACTGTGTTTTCCAAGAGTAGATAGCTTCTTTATCCTCTGCATCTGTGACTGATTCATATGCCATACTCAGGTGAGCAATCATAATCTCATCCCGGGGTTTGTTAATTGCCATGTCTTGCTCCTCATCCTGGAGACGAAGACAGAGCTCTCGTGCATTGTACCGCAACTGATATAACTCTGTGAGTATAGAATGGCCTCTAGCAATGAACTCCTCCCACTCATCCAAACGCTTGCCATATTCAACCAAATGATTAAGTTGACCCTGTTCTGCTGGAGGCTCAAGCATCGGTGGGAGTGTAGCAATAACATCTGACCTGTGTACAAGGCTAGAAATATACTGACGAAGTTGTCTGATTTCAGCCTTGAGGGCTGCCTTATCTTCTCCGTCCTTCAACATTCTATCCTTGGCACTGTCTGTAGCAACTTGTAAGAGATCAACCTGAGTTTGGCGTGTGCTACGACCAAGGTTGACTGTGATAACCTCAAAGTCTTGAGATTCCAACTCATCCAAGCTCTTTCCCTGTGGAGGTATAGCAGTCTCGACGATGATCTCCATGTTAGTATTCCTCTCCACGTGGACCATGTTCTTGATCCTTTTGTCTGGCACATCTTGGTAAACCTGAAAAAAATCTGAATGATTAAGGACATAGGATGGCTGTCTCCTCTTCCTTCCCAGTTGACCTTCAATTCAAGACTGATCTCGGCTAATGCTACTGGAAGGGTCTGTACTAACGACAGGAGGTTGTGACGAGAGTGAATATGTAGAGGCGCTGCGAGATGGGGAGTCTAAATTCAATTCAATGTGAATTGGGGCTGGTGACTGCTCCGAAACTGATGTAGGAACTTGAGGCTGAACCTCAGGCACTGGAGGACTCTGAACTGGCCTCGGAACTGGCTCTGTGGTAGGCTGTGTATCAGGCTCTGTGTGTGTATTAATAGCAAGTTCCTTGCCTTTTGAATTGTTGGGCGCTTGACCTTTCTTAGGAGGGTTACTCCTCTTCTTCTGTTTTGGTTTTGACGAGGAAGGTAGTGAAGGATTTACCACTACGGGCAGCTCTGCTCTAGGAACACTTGCCCTCCTGGTCTTCTTGTTGTTGAGGTAAAGTATACTGTTTTGAATAACTCTACTTGACCTCTCTTTTACTATTGCGTACTCCTTGGCTTACCAATCAACTGCTGGCAACGGCTGTGTGTCAACCTGCTCTGTGAAAAACTGAGGAAGGACTTCTCCCTCATCATCTGATAAACCTCCCACGTCTTCTGGGAAGAAAACAAAAATCTGTGAGAGAGAGAAACGACCATAGCTGAGTCTGTGAACCTTGAAGTGATCTGCGCAATTTTCCCAATAATCCTCCATAGAAGGCTCATGACATGCGCGTCCAGCAAGGCGAGTTGTGTAATGACCCGAAAGATCATAGGCACGAGCCTCAACAAGATACTTAAGATGATATTTCTCGAGCTCCTGCCCTGCAACTTTGGCATCAACTGCCATTTTGCACCAATACATTCCAAACTGAAAAGGAAAATTGATAGATGGCCTGCGGCGTAAAAGACGATGAACATCATGCATCTGTCTCAAGAACTCCATAAAGACTGTCTTATCCGAAGGATAACGTGGAAGCATAGCTGGATTTCCTGTAAATCCATATACTCGGATGTAGGTGTATGTCAGGAACTGAATAAACCAATCTGCCCAACCATCCATTGCTGCCCTAGCAACTGCCGAGATACGAATGTGCAACTCCCGGTCCAAGTTTCTCACTGTATAAGTAAGGAAAGCCTCATGAACATGCTTGAAGTGACGTTCAGCCTTAGTGAACTCAAGCTGGTTATAATATTGATAGACTTTCTAAACATTGAGAATGCCCACGGTGTTTAGTCCTCAGAACTGACCCTGATAAACGATCAAGTACACGAGATAAGAACACATGTGAAACTCATGAGCAACCATGAAACCGGTGATCTGCCTGTGGAGAACATCGCTGATGAAGGATGCCTAGTCATAATGCTCCTGCCCAGATATGATGCGACCAATAATCTCATCCAAGCTCTTTCCCTGTGGAGGTATAGCAGTCTCGACGATGATCTCCATGTTAGTATTCCTCTCCACGTGGACCATGTTCTTGATCCTTTTGTCTGGCACATCTTGGTAAACCTAAAAAAAATCTGAATGATTAAGGACATAGGATGGCTGTCTCCTCTTCCTTCCCAGTTGAGCTTCAATTCAAGACTGATCTCGGCTAATGCTACTGGAAGGGTCTGTACTAACGACAGGAGGCTGTGACGAGAGTGAATATGTAGAGGCGCTGCGAGATGGGGAGTCTAAATCCAATTCAATGTGAATTGGGGCTGGTGACTACTCCGGAACTAATGTAGGAACTTGAGGCTGAACCTCAGGCACTGGCGGACTCTGAACTGGCCTCGGAACTGGCTCTGTGGCAGGCTATCTATCAGGCTCTTTGTGTGTATTAATAGCAAGTGCCTTGCCTTTTGAATTGTTGGGCGCTTGACCTTTCTTAGGAGGGTTACTCCTCTTCTTCTGTTTTGGTTTTGACGAGGAAGGTAGTGAAGGATTTACCACTACGGGCGGCTCTGCTCTAGGAACACTTGCCCTCCTGGTCTTCTTGCTGTTGAGGTAAAGTATACTGTTTTGAATAACTCTACTTGACCTCTCTTTTACTATTGCGTACTCCTTGGCTTACCAATCAACTGCTGGCAACGGCTGTGTGTCAACTGCTCTCTGAAAAACTGAGGAAGGACTTCTCCCTCATCATCGATAAACCTCCACATCTTCTGGGAAGAAAACAAAAATCTGTGAGAGAGAGAAACGACCATAGCTGAGTCTATGAACCTTGAAGTGATCTGCGCAATTTTCCCAATAATCCTCCATAGAAGGCTCATGAAATGCGCGTCCAGCAAGGCGAATTGTGTAATGACTCGAAAGATCATAGGCACGAGCCTCAACAAGATACTTAAGATGATATTTCTCGAGCTCCTGCCCTGCAACTTTGGCATCAACTGCCGTTTTGCACCAATACATTCCAAACTGAAAAGGAAAATTGATAGATGCCCTGCGGCGTAAAAGACGATGAACATCATGCATCTGTCTCAAGAACTCCATAAAGACTGTCTTATCCGAAGGATAACGTGGAAGCATAGCTGGATTTCCTGTAAATCCATATACTCGGATGTAGGTGTATGTCAGGAACTGAATAAACCAATCTGCCCAACCATCCATTGCTGCCCTAGCAACTGCCGAGATACGAATGTGCAACTCCCGGTCCAAGTTTCTCACTGTATAAGTAAGGAAAGCCTCATGAACACGCTTGAAGTGACGTTCAGCCTTAGTGAACTCAAGCTGGTTATAATATTGATAGACTTTCTGAACATTGAGAATGCCCACGGTGTTTAGTCCTCAGAACTGACCCTGATAAACGATCAAGTACACGAGATAAGAACACATGTGAAACTCATGAGCAACCATGAAACCGGTGATCTGCCTGTGGAGAACATCGCTGATGAAGGATGCCTAGTCATAATGCTCTTGCCCAGATATGATGCGACCAATAATGTAATACATCCAAGGCTGGAAAACATTAGCATGTGATTGACCTGAGACACGATTCAAGAGTGTAATTAGAATCGCATACTCATCCTTGTACTCACCACTACCCACATTGTTTGGCAATCTTTTTTTCGCTTATTTTAACCATATTTCTGCCATTTTACTCTGGCACTTGTCCACATCAGCATTGAATGCTTGCTCGCGCTGGTCCATTGAAATCACTAGACTGTTCGGGTACTGAGGTATACCATAACATCTTTCAACGTCCAAAGGCTTGAGACTGCAAATAACTCGTCCATCTACTGACATTATCTTACGAGTAGTAGAATTGTAATGCTTAATACAAGACATCACAAATTCAATACAATGAATGGGGATGGGTATGGAAGCGGCCTCCAATAACCCGGACAGTTGAATGTTCTGAATAATCGAACTTCTGATCTTAACAGGATCTAGAACTGCTTCTGGCAACACCTTGTGAAGATCTGTCTCAACCATCCTGAGGAAGTCGTGAGTAAGGACTGTCTTGGTCCTGTATTCGAGCTGAGTGTACTACATTCTGGAAAACTCGCCTGTTGACTGTGAACTTGACTATGTTCTGACAAGATTTCTGGAAAGCTAAGAATAGTTTGTTGAGGCTAAAAATAGCCTTTTGAAGAGTTATTTTCGGCGAAAAATCTGAGATATGGGTTTTGTCCAGAAATAGATTCTAAGACAACCCAGAATGTCAGAAATGCGAAAATATGACTTCTACTCGACTATGCAAAGAGTTTTCAGCTGAGAAAATTAGAAACTCGAGAACGAATGTTTTGGAGTAAAAAATTCCTGAAAAATCAAACACACGATTATAATTTGAGGAAGTTATACAGAAATGATCCAGATGTTGAGACTTGTCAAATTTGCCAATTTTAGGAACATGCGAATTGGAATCTGAGAGAAATTTGAGAAACAAGGAGGAAAAAGACGTTTTTTATATGCTCTTTCTTTTGTGAAAATCGCCCCTGTTCTTCAAATTTGCTGATAAATGTGAACTTTAACCTGCAAAACAATGTGTTTGATGAAATCGCCCTTGATAGTTGATGATAATTTCGCCTTTGCCTTGAAAATTCGCCTTTGTCTTGAGAAAATATGAATTTTCTTGAAGTTGTGAGAATGAATAATGATGGCGCCATGCTTAAATAACGAAAATTCACACCATCTTGTGAACTGCAAGATTTAAAACCCTGACCAAAATAGAAGACTTCTGATTGGACCCCTTCAGTGAACTGTGACTGACTTGAGGTTCGAAATTTAAATAATAATAAAATATTCATTATGCAATTTGCAAAAAGAGGCGCCAATTTTAGAAAATCGCCATTTTAATGCTGAAAATGCAAGAATAAATATTAACTATTATTTAACATCAGTTGACAAACCAAGTAAAGCACTTGGATTGACTAGCGAACTTCACTGATTTCAAAAAGTCTCTATTTGACCTCATAGGCGTCCATTTGCTCAAGATATTGCACTTTTTATTAACTTCCTACTTTGTAGCTGACTACAAAGTTACAACTGGCCATCTTCGACACTGATTTCCGGGTAACCGGGTAATGCTGAGACTGAACAGAGATATTCATTGCGAAGCCTGTAGAACAAGGA
This sequence comes from Sequoia sempervirens, assembly GCA_007258455.2. Classification (NCBI taxonomy): domain Eukaryota; kingdom Viridiplantae; phylum Streptophyta; class Pinopsida; order Cupressales; family Cupressaceae; genus Sequoia; species Sequoia sempervirens. Next base: position 11,437 of record VDFB02157876.1, on the reverse strand, counting down.
AGAAATGTCTACTGGGAGTGATCACTGCAAGATCCATCATTTAACACCCCGAAAAATTAGGCGTCCTTGATTAAATTCATTTACAGGTACCAGACCATTTCTCCAAATTGCCATCTGACATTTCAAATGGCTGCTGACGATGAATGGTGAACCCTGTTGACAGGCAACCAAGCTCACTGCATGCCTGGAGATATTCCGCATCCAACGAATATATGCAAGACATTTGAAAAGTGCATTAAGGACCTTTAAAGTAAAAGCGCCCCTGGCCTGAAAAGGCACGAACACCATTTTGACGAGAGTGCAACTCTGAACCAGATGCCCTATTTTGACCTCTGATATCTGGAGCTAGGATGGCCTGATTCGAGCACTGTCCTTCTCGATGCGTAGCCAGAAGGACCTATGAGAGATGTCTCTAGAGGCGACGAAGCAAGAAAACTGCTTCTAAGACCTCAAAAAGAAAGGCGCCTTTCCCAAGATGGAATAGACGACGAGACTGCCATTTTCTGAGCTGTCTTCGTTTTTCAGTATTTTCTCAAAGACCTCGCACGTACGAGCGTTTCCCAAATCCCGAAGGCTAACGGTTGGGTTTGTTGAATAGATAAAGTAATTACGCTCAAATCCCGTGGACATTGAATGCGAACAACTTCATCTGACAGGCCTAAAGGCTAGGCACCCCTGGCCTACAGAAATACAATGAAATTTATATGCCAGTCCGCTCGTGAAATTACATGCCTGGTAAAATCTCTGCCACGATCTCTCAGGATGTCGGATTAACAGGCAACTTGGTGCATCACGAAGCTCTCTAGAGTAGCACTGATGTCAGAAAGACGTCGTCAGCAAACTGTATCATCTCAAAGGTCATTTTGAAAGGCGCCCCTGAGCTGCAGGCGCACTGGAAAGACAATTAAAGAAATTATGTGATGTGAAGTCTCTCCATAAGCTCATCTTCTGACGTTGACTACCAGAGCTCTGGAACTCGGATGACTGCGTTCAATAGCTCGTTGGATAAGCAGACTAGTCGTGAAGAGATTGAATGCATCAGTCATCAGGAATACCAAGATTTAACACCCTTTTAAGAGGTGCGCCCTTAAGCTACTGGTGCGCAAAAAAGCTGGAAAAAGACAAGCTTCTGCAAATTGCAACTTTGGAGTCTTCAACTTCTGTCGCCAATAACCGGAGTTACGAGTCTCGGATAGCCTCGCAGTATAGCTCGACGGATAGGCAGACTAATTCTGAAGAGATTGACTATATGCTTGAGCATTTATCACAAAATCTAGGCCTTCAAAAAGAAGGGCGCCCCTAGGCTACAGGTGCGCAATTCTGCTTTTCCTTGAGAAATCTTCAAAAATTAACCACTGAAATCTTCATCTTGATGATAGAAATGACCATACAAAGGTATAAGTGTCGCCGTGAAATGCTCCTCCACCGTGAAATGCCTCGTTCTGAGTCTCTGATTCAGGTTCTGATCAATGGAACTATCTTTGACCGACAAAACACTAACAAAACTCCATGCTTGATATTGCCCAAAAACTGTATTTTACATCATTTTATCAAGGTTAAGACTATTTTAAGCAAAATGCCTTGATGAAGCAAAAAATTTGGTTTGGGTACAACATCTTGCATTAGAACAGCTCCAACACCTTCACCTGAAGCATCATATTGTAATTCAAACGGTTTTGTAAAATCCGGAAGAGCCAACACTGGACATGTACTCATGATTTGCTTAAACTCATCAAAAACTTCTTGTGCCATCTTGGTCCAAAGAAAAACTCCTTTCTTTGTAAGATCTGTGAGAGGGGCTGCTTGATGAGAATATCCTTTCACAAATATTCTATAGAATCCACATATACCCAAAAACCCTCTCAAACGAGAAACATTCTTTGGAGTTGGCCAATCAAGAATGGCTCTTATCTTTTTAGGATCAACTTTCACACCCTTTGCACTGGTAATGTGGCCAAGATATAATAGTTATGTCATCCCGAACTCACACTTTGATTGTTTGGCGAACAAACATTCCGCTTCCAAAATACTTAGCACTTCTTCCAAATGCTTAAGGTGTTCTTCCCATGACTTACTGAAAATGAGGATGTCGTCGAAGAAGATGAGCACAAACTTCCTCAACTGCTGTCTAAAAATCTTGTTCATACAAGATTGAAATGTTGCTAGAGCGTTTGTCAAACCGAAAGGCATGACAAGGAATTCAAAATACCCAAAGTGACATCTGAATGTTGTTTTTTCTATGTTCGTCTCCCTCATTCTGATTTGATGGTAACCCGAACGAAGATCAATCTTCGAGAAAAACATAGCTCCATGGAGCTCATCAATAAGCTCGTCTATCCTAGGAATAGGATATCTATTCTTGATTGTCTTTTGATTCAATGCACGGTAGTCAACACACACACATTGTGCCATCTTTCTTTTTTACCAGCACTACTGCAGAAGCAAAGGGACTCTTGCTTGGTCTAATGAAACCTGTCTCCAATAGCTCCTTGATGTCTTTTTCGATCTCATCTTTTTGCTTCTTTGGATAACGGTATGGTGTAGTCATGATAGGCTTTGCTCCTTCTTCTAATTCAATTACATGTTCAGAACCTCTTTCAGGAGGTCTTCCAGGAGGTAGGCTTCCAAAAACTTTGCTCTTCTTTGAAAGTAAGGCTTGGATATCAGGATGATATTGCCTCTTCTCTTCCACTGGATCAGCTGGTAGGACCATACACTCAACTGCCCACTCAACTTGATCATGACGGATCAGCTTTTCCATTCTTTTCAAGGACACAATTCGAGGGCCTCCATTCGACATCCCTCTCAAAACAACCCTCTTTCCATCAGCTTGAAATTTCAGCTCCATTGTTTTTAAATTCAAAGTGATCTCTCCAAGAGATCGCAGCCATTGTATTCCTAACACGGCATCAGTATCACCAATACCCACAACATAGAAGTCATCTTTTACTCCATAATTTCCTATCTGAATAGAAAGGTTAGGAATTTTCTTAGTGCATGACATGGTGAAACCATCAGCTACCATTACTTTGAAGCCTTCAAATTCTTCAGACTTCAATCCCCTCTTTGTCACCAATCCTTCATCAATGAAGTTGTGAGTTGCTCCAGTATCAATTAGAGCAACTATCCTTTGAGATCCAATCACTCCACGAACCCGAAAGGACTCATTTTTTTGAAAACTTGATAGTTGTGTGAAAGCACTACCATCTCCCACCTCATCGGGCTTCTCTTCTGGAGCTTCTTCACCTTCACTACTTGCTGATTTGTATTGTTGATCAGACGAATCAGATTCTGATCCAAAATCAGGATAGCCTTCCATTAGGTTTGCTTTGCCTCTTCCATAACAACGGTGACCCTTAACCCAAGGTTCACGGCAAGTGTAGCAAACTCCATCTTTTCTAAGTTGTTCTTTGAGCTCTTTTGACAACTTTGGTGGAAATTTCTTTGGCAGATTTGAAGAATGTTTTTTATCCTTCTTATGGCTGAAAGGTTTCGAATGAAACTTAGGCCTTGGGGTTGCCAACTCCATGCTCCTCGCTTTTTTAATGGCTTCATCTAAAGTTGGTGGATCAAAAGCTTTGACCCATCCCTTCAAAGGCTCCATTAATCCTTCTGAAAAGAGTACCACAAGTCTTCTCTCAGTAATGTTAGGCACCATTACTGACAACCTTTGAAAATCAGCCACATAATTTTCTAAAGATCCTTGCTATTTCAATTGTGCCAATTCTCTGAATCTCAACTCTGGATCCTTGGTATCAAATCTCTCGATCAGCTTGTTGGTGAACTCATCATAGGTGCGAATGAGGTTATGGCCAAGAGTGACCAAACCATGAGTCCACCATTCGTGAGCTATCCCATCCAAATGCAAGGTAGAAAATTTGATAGCATCTCCTTCCGGCATGGGTCTGAGAGAGAGATGGTTATCTAGCTTCTGCACCCATGATCTGGCTGTACACTTATTACTACCATCAAAATGTTCCATAGTTATCTTTCCCAAAGCTTGGTAGAAGTCATTTCTAGGCACCATAGGAGGACGTTGCTCATTCCTTCCTCCATTTCTCCGACTCCTTTGATTCATGTATTGATCAAAGGTCCAAGCACCTCTCAAGTCAAGAGGTAAAGAAACGTACTCCATGTAAGCTTGACGTGCATCATCAGCAAAAGTTGGTGCAACTTCAACCGGTTCTTGCTCTTCCATTGGCGTGAAGACAGGGAAAAGAGGTCTAGAGGATGACCCACTAGGAATTGCAGCATGCTGACCCACAATTTTGTCTCTTGTATTCACCTCAGGACTGCCATTATTGTTATTCCCATTAACTCCACTGCTTTCTCCAGTTGAATTATTTTGGGGCTGAATGATATTCTGTGCTGCTTGCTGGTCAACTTGGACAATAATCGGGACATCGTGTCTATCATCCCATCAAACTTCTTCTCAACTCTGTCCCTCTCATCATTAGCTTGCCTAACACTGTCTGACATTATTTCAATTGTCTTTTCTGTACCTTCCACTGTTTTTCCAAGATCCCTCAAGGCTTCTGAAAAAGTATCTGCCTCTCGAACGGGAGGAAACTGATGTTGAGTTCTGGCCTGACTTCTGGTGAATGGCCTAGTGTCTCTTTCACTCATCAGACAACCAACTGCAAAATGCCACAGGATGGCAGGGTCTTCTGCTCTGATACCACTGAAATATGCTAACCAATTTTTTCGATAGATTTTTCACACACAATCAACACTTCGCCAATTGAATTAGCATTAGCATCAAAAACTGAAATCCAAGCTTGAAAGAACTCAACGCCAAGAATGCACACTCAATCCCAAGGAAGGATAGGTGTTGTCATATGGCGGAGAAACTAAAAACAATACTTGAAATGAGACAAACTCAACGTCAAGAATGTGCACTCAAGATCCCACTGAGGGTGAGGTGCTAACATATGACATAGTTATTAATTGAACTGAAATAATTAGGCAGATAACCAGCCATGAAGATACATCTATCTAATTCATCCGCTGCGGCGGGCATGCACTTAAGAGTGGGGATTCACCACTTGAGAGTGGGTACAAAGAGATATCAATTGTTCATTTTTCCACACTGGTGGTAAACCATCCAAGGGTAATTAATATGGAATAAATCAAGTAATTGCAGAGACTTAAAATGGTTGGATTAGTACTACTAAAATCTCAACCTTACAATCACAAATGTGCAAATTACTAATTACAATGATAGAGAACATAGGTAAGAAGAGAAGAATGGATACTAGCAATGTTCTTTTGCTCTTCCAATGATAAAATAAAGACCAAAACTGAAATCATATGAATCTGATATAAAACAGTGTTTTCTGGAATTCTGATCAACAAACTGAAACACCATAAAAATGCTCATAACTTCATCACATTACCTCCGTTTCAAATGAAGTCGAATGCAATGAACAATTGGAAGGTAGGCGACCAAGTTAGGATGAAGAAACAACAACAAAGACCCTCTGTGAATTTAGCACGCAATCCAATGCACTTGTGAAAGGTACGACCCTCCTTGAAGGGGCAATTTTCATTTAAAAATCAGATTCTCAATTAAAAAATCTCAAACTTGGCATGATGAGTCGCCCAAGATCAACAAATCCAATGATGAAATACCCAGAATCATATTCAGTCTGATAATAAAGCTATGAATCAAAATCACCTTCAGTTGTAGATGAATCAGCAATACCAAAATTGATAAATCTCCAAAATTCTTCAACATTCGAACTCAATCTGCTAGTCTGGATGAGAAGCAGTCCCAAAACCAACTAGGTGTTATCTTTCAAACACGAAATTGGATCAATGCTAAGAGGTAAGCATTCCTTGAAGCTAAATTCATGAAGTCATTCCAATAGCATAACAATATGATAAGCATAATGGATGCCAAGGCTGGAGCAAAGCCTTCACTAAATAGAAGTTCACAAAAACTCTTCAATTTCCTGAGAAGGCACACCAAAAGACACAAGAGTCTTTTCAATTTCCAAAAACAAATAATTCTCAAGATGGCGTCCCTTTTGCACAATTATGAACTTCACTTTATTTTTTAAAAAACATCTCCTTAAAGAGGCGTCCACTTTTTCCCAAGGCATTAAGACAATATTTAAAAAATATAAACACCTCATGAAGGCGTCCCCCTTCCAAGACCACCTTTTAAAACAACTTCAAGTTATACTCCTAGGCCAAGGGGTCAACTGCAAATTATAACATTAATGCCTTTATTCACCAAAATAAAACCTTTAGAAGCCAGACTTGAATTGCATTAAATGCTCCAACTGAAAATGAAGACCTTGAAGACTGATAACTGCATACTGCCAAAAATAGAATTTACTATAAATAGTAAACTCCCTGAAATGCCATAGAACCTCTGAACATGGAAACCCTAATTTTACCTACAGGCTTCCGGAATAGACTGATGAGTGTCGGAACAAATCACTGATGAGAAGGGGACATTACAAACACTTGCCGATGTTCACCATCTGGGTGTTAGTTTCAGTTCGCAAATTGATTTGTTCCACTTCATTAGATGAGTCGGAATCTGAGTGTTGCTTTTTAACGTAGCGATCATGCTTGTCAAAAAGCTTCTCTAAGGACACTAATCCTTTGGGAATCTTATTGCCTCTGAGTTGCAAGTATTCTTCACCCGTAACAGGGTCCATATTTGACACGAATTCTTGAGGTGGAGAATCACTACCTTTGAAGTATAACTCATCAAAGTTCTTTGCTTTCTCCAGAAAGGCAATGATCTGATGATCATTGTTAAAAATTCCAGTTTTCTGAATTGCCAGGGACACTTGGGTGGAAAACCAGCTCAATGGTGTAGGTAGAACCTTGAAAGTCTTTATGTGGTACCAAGAGCGTGGCGGAGATTGCTAAAGAATCAGCTCTGGTATTATATTCTCTAGGGACAACAGATATATCAAAAGCTTCAAATTCCTCAACGGAATCCCATACTAGATTACAATAATGCTTGAGTCTGTCATTCTTTGTCTGATACAGATTCCTTACTTGACATACTATCAATTCAGCATCACCTTGTGCATGGAGATTTTTATACCTTTCTTCAACGCAACTTGCATTCCCAATAATAGGGCCTCATATTCGGCAGTGTTATTAGTGTTATCAAATTGTAACTTGAAAGAGAAAGGGAAAAACTTTCTTGTAGGAGAAATGAAAACCATTCCTGCTCCAGGACCAGCTGAAGAGCAGCTACCATCAAATTCGAGTAACCATACATCATTGGGATCACCAAGGCTAATAGTGTTGAAGTCCAAAGCTTCATCATCTGATGAGGAGTCGTGATCGGAGATAGACAAATCACCTGATGATGATTCATTTGAAGTGGAGGAAATATCATCATTTTCTGACTCATTTCGAGTTGAGGACTCACCCACCTCATTTGTTTGTCGATAGTAAGTTCCCACGCTTGAGGATTCGAACAGGATTTGAGCTCTGGGGTCATCTGATTGGGTTATTGAAAACTTTGACTCCTTTTCAAGGATCAATTTTTGTATCACACCTTTTACAGGTATTCTGGCTTTAGACATATCCACGCTTAGTTGTCCTCCAACATCTTTACAAAAATTGCATCTGAGGAGGATTCCGTAAGACGCTGGTACATCAGCCACAAGGACTCTCATTTTTTATTTTCTTCTCCGAGTATGCAGCGAATGCGTATTGCGCATCTTTGATTTGGGTGATCAATGGCACTTGTTTGTTCTCCATGGAGAAACAACGGCTGGAAGTTTTGGTCAGATCAAGGCCCAAAGCAATGGCTACTTTGGCAAGCATCACATTATCGGATGCACCAGAATCTATAACACATTTGCTCAGCTTAAAACCATTTACAAGTAGGGAGATGAAAAATGGATCAATGCGTCCGGAGGCAGTTGGAGGAGTTGATACAAGGTTACTCTGTTGCGTTTTGGGTTTGGGAGCAACAGGAACGTCAGCAGAAGTATCCTGACTTGGGGTAATTCTTTTGTCATTAACAAACTTGACAAGCCTGTCAACTTGTCGGGGTTGGCTTTGAGGTACTTAGCCTTAGACATCTGGACCTTGGTTTTCTTAGCGTGGTTGATAATGTCAAAATCCTGGAAAGAATTCTATAGGCTGGAAGTCGTAACTTCACTGATTGGTTTAATGAAAGGCACATTGGTCTTTGGAACGGGAGGATTAGCTTTAGGGACAGCAGGAGTTGATGAAGAGGGATGGGGTGCACTTGTGGATTTGCTGCTTTCTTGGGTTTTCAAGGAAGAGGAGATCCTCTTTTGGCGATCGTGACCGGCGACTTCTCCTTCTCAGGTGGAGTAGTAGCTTGAGCTTTATCAAGCTGATTTTGTTGGTGCCGCGTAAAAAAAGCATAAGTGTCTGTCACTAAGTCATTCTCTTCTTCTTCGTCTTCCGCCATTTTTAAATAACTAATCTTGGAGTCACTAGCCGATTCAATTTCTTCTTCTTGGAAGAGATCGGCGTTTTCTTCTTCAGGGTAATCTGGCTGTGCATAATCATCTTGGTCAACCTCATAATATCCCGCTGCATTGTTTGTAGGTGGAGCTTCTAGAGCAAGCTTTCCTGGGGGTGTTGGGAGACGATTTTGATTTTTATTACCAGCATAATTGGGAAAAGTCCTTGGGACGTCCTTGTAATTGCTATCGTTTTTGTTGCTAGAGACTTGCTTCTTCAGGGACAAGACTTCATTTGCTAACCTTTGGACCATGGAATCTGTAAAATTAGAGCTAGAGGCGGGAGCAGTACCATTAGATGCTAAAGACCTTGATGCTTGCATCTTTTTATTGGTATTGTTTCCCATCCTTATTTCTCCAACAAGAATCATGTCGTCTTCCAAGCTAGTAGCTAGTTGCTGAGCCACTTCAACGTTGGCAAGATTTTCCCTGCGTAAGTAGAAACTTACTTTGGGTAATTGCGTGTTGATGAAGAAGCGTTTCAGGTTATGATTCGTCGGTCTTGCATCATTCGGGGTCCGTGTCACCAATTTGTTGAATTTTTCCACGAACTTGTGCATGGGTTGATGAGCTTCCTTGCGCATGGTGGTGAGTTGCGCCAGCAAAGCGTGTGAATCTTCAGCAAGTTTGAATCTTTCTTCAAACTTCGTGCGAAGAGTGGCCCAGTTGGTGACGAAAGCATTAGGAAGAGTAAAGAACCATTCGGTTGCAACCCCTTAAAGGGATTCAATGAACAATCTTACAGAAACATCTTCATGCTCAATGCTGAGAACACCACAAACAATGTAGAATGCGGATATGTGTTCATCGGGATGTTGTTTGCCATCACCTTGAAACTTCAGGAGATGTTTTCTTGAAATGCGTGGATGTTCGTGCAAAGGTGCGGCCAAACGGAGGGGACCAAAAACATTTCCCCATGGTCCTGCAGGTGGTGCGGCCATAGCTGGTTGCACAACAGGTACCTGAATGGGAGGCTTGTGGTAAACAAACCAAACACTTGGGAGAGGAGATCTTTGGCTACGCGAAGGGTAGCTTACAGCACGTTCCATTGGGTTCCTTACTCGTGGGGGAGTAAATGGAAAATAATGTTGCGACAGCTCTTCAAAAAGTGGATCTGCTACTCCTTGAGCCCTCAATCCTCATGTATATATTCGGTCCGCTAAAATGTAAATCTGAACAAGATGGAGATTTAAAAGTAACAATATACAAGAGAACAGTAAGAAATAGGAAACTTATCTACTTCAATCAAAAAGCGTGAGGCTTAGATTGCAAATGTCGTTCCTCAGCGGAGTCGCCAAAAAACTATTGGGTGAAAATTATGCAATCAACTTTTCGATAGATTACACAACTAGGACTTCAGCCACAACTATGTGAGATATAAATCTCTCCTCTTAGAAAGGGGAAGCGCCCTTCTTACTGCTGACATAAGCTATAGTAAAACAAATAAAGTAATTACACAATGTACACAATACTTACGAAGTGGGGGGGGGGGGTGTGTTACATTCATCCTTTTTTTTTTTTCAGAGAAGATGTTTACAATGCTTCACTGTTGGAAGTTCTCAATTCATAATAACCTTAAATGATCAACAAACAGTAATACCAATACATCTATCTTGTCAAAGCAAAGCGTAGAGATACCAGAAGTGATTAATAATAAACAAGTAAAAGAAAAGGGAAAGCTCACGAAGGCACAAAGTCATTCCATAGCTTTTTCAATGGTGGATCTGTGAAAGATGCGTCATTTGTTGCATTAGAAGCACAAAGTCTTCTTAGATGCAGCAATTCCTCGACCAACATGAACAATTACAAGCTCAAAGTCTTGTAGATCATTCAAGCAAAGTATCCAAATAGCATGAACAAGTACAAGCACAAAGTTTTGTAGATCATCCAACAATAGTTAAGAAAACACAAATATAAATCCAAATAAAAGATGTAACAAAAAGTTTACATGAATTACTTGAAGTCCTTCAGATTTCATAAACTAATCACCACCAATCTCAATCAAATTCAAGAGACAATTGATCCAACGCAAAGTCTGGTATGCAACTTCTTCCTTTATTGATTCAGATTTAGATTCACAAAACATGAACACAAAGTTTCACAATTTGTTGCAAATTGAGCAGCACTTCGTTGCAAAATCTAAGGGATAGATAATACAATAGAAATCCCTCATATATATAGAAGAGAGGGATGAGCAAATCTAGGAAATCAAAGGAGAAAAATTAGGAAAGTTAGGTGAGCTAATTAAGGAAAATCTCACCTAACTTTGACCAAAGTCAAAGTGATTTGTTTTCAAAACATTACATCTCAAATTTGGTGTAATTACATTTTGAAGAATGACATTTAAGATGTCAAAAACTATTTACAAGATGAATAGGGGGAAGCACCAAAAAGTTGAACACTGGGAAATCAGGAATCTTCATGGTTCCTTGCTTTGGCACGGAAGTCTTCATACTTCATCTTGGTTTCCTGCGTGGACTTCTTATCTGGACCAACAGTGTAATCCACAATGGTGTGAATCCTCGTGATCGATCTCATGGCAGATGAGTGAACCTTCTTGCACCTATCAAGATGCGTTTTGAGGTTATCCAATGTAAGCCTTGTATCACAAATGACATCCAGCGAGGCTTTTTAAAAGTTTGTACTATCAATCAACTTCATGATGGCTTCCTTGAAGATCTGGGATAGTTTTGTGGCCGGTAGGAAGATACGATTCTCCTCAAGAAGCTACCCTTGTAACTCCTTGATTCCTCTTTCGAGAATCATACGATGTCCTTCGACATCTTCCTGTACTTGGTGGAGATCTTCTGTAAGAGACTCGAACACACTTGAATACGGTGCTTCAAAGATTCTCTTATCTCTATGTATTTTCCTTTGTCGGGAATCACCCCGGCTTCCAGCAATTTATTGAGCTTTTCCTGTTTCATTTGCGACCACCACAATAGGCATTTTTCCATCTC
>VDFB02157874.1:0-20642 GCA_007258455.2 Sequoia sempervirens | reverse complement strand
GAACTAGCAACACCAAACAATAAACGATATGCAGATTTATCCAATCTGCTGTGACAGTCCTGCACTTTTCAACGTATTAACAGCATCATAGGAAACCATGAAATGCTCGAAACTTTCTATATACTCCTCCAAAATGATAAATACCAATTGCCAAACTCAATTGAGATAGGGGCGCTCAAGAACAGATCATAAAACAGACCGGAGATGCAAATGTTTTTTTATACACGAATCCCAATGTACTGAAAAGTACGGCTACAGCTGAGAAGGGCGATTTGCTTTATAAAATCAGATTCTACAATGAAAAATCTACAAATTGACACACAATGGCGCCTAGACCAAAGGAAGATAAATAGCCAATACCCACATTGATATGCTTTGTCTTTTTGATTTTTGAATGAAAACACAAATCTGCTAAGCTAATTCACTGAAAACAGAAAACTCTAATATGCCAAAACTGATCCTAAATGAAGGAATGCTGATTACAATGCACGAACTCTAAGTACTCACAAACTAGATTAAAATCATCACTAGTCGTTGTCTTACAAACGAGAAGAGATGCCCAAACTAGGAGGTCTTCATCCCTCGAAGCAATCCAGAATCAATCCGGCAGCATAACGGTGTATTTTCCAAGATAACCCAAATGATGCACAAGACTCCCTTTTTATAATTTCTGCTTGACTTCACGAAACCCTAGAATCTGTTTTTAGGTCAAAACCTTCATCTCCTCAAGAAGGCGTACTTTCTCTTTAAGGCATTAAGAATTGATATTTTAATTAAATATCATCTTTTGAAATATGCGCCCCTCAATCCTTTGTTTTGACTTAGGTAAATATTAAATCATTTCTTAATGAGGGCGCCACCCTCAAGGACCCACCTTTTAAACACAACATTAAGTCATTAAGTCTAAGCCAAGGGTCAACGTTTAATTATAATAATTAAAACGTGACTTTTTTTAATTAAATGACTTAACTTCTCCTTTCGCAAAGGCCCTGAAGTCAAAACTGAGCAAAACAACTGACCCACTGAAGCAGGAAGTCAACCGAGCAGAACTCATCTGGAAAGCTGCTAAAAATAGAATTTACTAAAAATAGTAAATTCCAAAAGGTGCTCTGAATGCTGAGACGAACATACCACTGCGAAGCCCTCTGAAAACCCGTGAAAGAATCCGCCATTTATTGTACTGTCATCTCCTCAACAATGACCTCCTCAAAATTAGGAAACCCTAATTTTAACTCCGGACTAGCCTCCCAAGTTCCCAAGGAAAGGCTAACCTGGCCACCTAAAGTCAAGCTTGAAAAGGGGACATTACAAAATATATATATAATATAGTTTTTACAAAATATATATATATGTATATGAGATTATTTAAATTATTAAATTTAAATAAATATACATAGATATATATTATGTAAATTAAAACTATACTATATATATATATTAATATAATAAAATAAATATATAAATATATGTTATTAAATGGAATGGAAATCGAATAAAGTCTAAATGGAACTTTATTTTAATATCATAAATTGAAGAAAAGAAATCGGAATTTGAAAAAAAAGAGAAGTTATTTTCTCAAAGCTAAATATTTTCTTATAAACTTTGGGAAGTCGAACAACTCCTTGAAATAAAATATAGTGACTTCAAAATGAATCGATTATTATTAGCAAATCACGCCATGTGAAAATATTTCACTTCAACTATGGGAAACTTTTGAAAATGAAAGCAAATGGATATGAAAGGATTCCCGTGGAAATGAAGCGCACCTGTAGAAGTGCACAACAAAGACCAGCAATGAAGAGTTGCTTGAATGGTGTCGACTGCAGCCTAAGAAGTAGGGAGTGTGGACGCCATGGAACAAGGGACTTTTTCTCTGCATTTATCATCATTTATCTTTACCTTTTGAATCGCGCCATTTCCTATAGGTGTCACATTTCGGGATTTTATCATGTGCAAGTTGAATCATTCATCATCTGCTGTCACAAAATTCAGGTCGAATCTTCTCTAAGGGCGCCACATTTCAGGATTGAATCATTCAAAAACCCTGTTGGCAGTTTCGACGCCTTTAGAAGAGGGAATTGGTTGAGCAAGAAGCCTATATAAGAGTCGCTCAGCTCATTCTACTTCACACAAATTTGGAAATCGAGTTTGCTCTTTATCTAGAGATTTCTAAGTATTTTCTGAGTGTTCATCATTAGCTGTGAGTGAATTCTATTTCTGCTGTGAGAGCATTCATCAAATTCTAAGAGTTTAATTTGCACTGACAGTGATTCATTCCTATCATTCACCATTTCTGAGAGTAATAGTAAGGGACTGAGATTATCTTCAGCTGTGTTAAGAGTTCAATATCAGAAACAGAGGTGGCTGGAAGTCTTTTCGCTAGAGGCTAAAAGTGTAGCATTCTCACACCAGTTCAGCATCTGTGAAAAGCATTTACCAAGCATGCTAATCTTCTTCACACTCTTGAACCCTATTCTAAATACAATTCTGCTATTCTTCTTTTATACTTTAGAAGAGTTCCCAAATAAAAGTCTGATTTCATATCATCTGATTGTAAAAGGATAGGAAGTATTGGTTGTTCTATTCATTATACTTTGGAACGAATTTCTGAAAGAATAAAATGATGCATAGTTTAGGAATTGTTGTTGGTTCTTTAAACAAGGAGTAATGTGTAATATAGGAAGGGTATTGCATGTTTACTACTATTAGCTCTTGCTTGCATTAGTGAACAATTTACACTAGGTACATAGTTGCAGTAAGGAATAAGTTGCTTTACTTGCTATGAACTCCATTTAAGGAGTATATGATTTCGTATAACTATTAAATACTAGGGAAAGAATTGAGGGGGTTTAATAAGATACCGATCACAACAAGTTTGTAGATTAACCTAGTCAAGTTAATGAAGCTCCTAGGATGAAGATGTCCAGTATAAGGGAGATAGTTGTGAGTACTTGTTAAGCTGTCCTCCTTTCTAGTAATTAGCTTGATGTAGGACGTCTAGGGTATGGACTACCCCGAATAGACCAACCTATGCGTAGAGTAAGGAAGCCTCAAGTCAAATTGACCCTGGCTAGTGCATGTGATAGATGACCTACGTTCTTGTTTGAATGTAAACACTTTGGCCAAAGTAGTGTTAGGAACAACTTACACTTAGTTGCGGTACTACACTGTCAGTTCACCGTGATCCCGAAATACATACTAGTTCAAGAGTTGCCATATGCACAGAACCTAGATATGTAGGAACACAACACTATGCCCAGTTGGTAATCGTTAAAGGATACCCCACCAATCTCTTCTTCGAAGGGAGGGCCGTTCATTGTAAAATGATCGTGCGGGGGACCGCATTATAAGTCCGTGGTTGGCGGAAAAATGCCAAAGTGATGTTTCTCCTCCTCAACAATCGGCTGATGATCCAAGATTTGACAGGTTGGACTCCTGGACCTTCTTACTTCTATTTGTGCCAAAAGCTTACGAGCTATGTATGTATCTTATTCTTCTTTACTTTGTAGTTTCTTTTGGAAAGAAATAGTTAAAGTTGCAAAATGATATATCATGTTTATGAAATTGAAAAGAAATTTTTTATTGAAATCACATTGTTTTTACTTATTGTGGTTAAATTCAAAAGTTTTAAATTTGATCGCATCGGTTTACCGCCACATATCCCTTCACATTCATCCATGATTATGACTTAAATTATTTGTACCTGTGGAGGAATGGCTAAACACTTTTCAACATCTCTTTGGCTTGAGGCTACAAACAACTCGCCCATCCGCTAATTGAATTTGTCGCGGTAGAAGGGTTGGAATCATAGTAACGGTGACTCTCGCTTTATGACTCGCCAGCGACTCGTATGGTCCCGGTCGAGCTACTGCCGAAGTCTGAGCTCTGGATTCTGGACACCGAGTCCAGAGCCGGACTCGCCGGCCTCGCCGGACTCGCCAGACTCGCCAGACTCGCCCAGACTCGGAGAGTCCCGACCCTGTGACCCGGCCGCGGCAGCAAGAAGTTAAAACACTAAAAAAACATAAAACTAAAAGTTAAAGTTAGTTTTTTTTTTGTTCTATATGTTCTCTCCAACCCTAAAAGCAACTTCATTTCACTCTTTTGGCAAAATAGGTGGAGAAGAGAGAGTTGTGAAGAAAAATAGGAGGAGAAGAGAGGGCAACCAGCAAATTGTTTAAAACAAAAGCAAGGTCATATATCATTTGGGAAGCTTCATATTGCTAAGGAGGTGCATTGAAAGTTCATTGCTAGTGATTGGGAGGAGTTTGCATTGCATTCCAAGCCAAATCTAAGAGGTAAGTTTGATTTTAACAGTTTTTTTTGTGTTTTTTTAACAAATAATTCATTGTAATTTGTAAAATCATTGTTTTTAAATTTTTATAGTTTGCATTTTTATTTACAAACCCTACTTGTAACTTAAATAATTTTACAAACCCTACTTGTTATTGCAGCCACATTCATTTGCAAATCAAACCATATTATTATTTTCACAATGTCTCAAACCCCAGTCAGAAAAGACCCTGCTTGGAAACATGCTGAAATCTTTTCCGGAATGAAAAGAGGAGAAGCAAAATGTAAATACTGCAAAACAATATATCATGGAGGCATAAATAGATTGAAATACCACCTTGCACGCATACCCATCCATGAGGCAGTGGGCTGCACCCTAGCACCTATTGAGGCTGTTCGTGAAGTGCAGGTGCAATTAGAAAATTTTGAAAGGCAAAAAGAAATTAGAAAGAGACAGAGGGAGGAGTTGGCAGGTGTTGGAGTTGGACAAGGACTTGGTGCTGTTGAAGATGCTTCTTCCATGCCTCCATACCGTCCTAGTGCTAGTGCTTCTGCTAGTGCTTCTGCTTCTGCACCATCTATTCCTATGCGTACTCCTAGTGCTGGTGGCGCTGCTACTGCTAGTGGTAGTGGCAGTATTAGTATTGGCCCTAGAGTTCGTAAATCTAGGGTGGACTCATATTTTGTACCACGCACTACTCCCGGTTCCCAACCGTCGCTTGAGAGCATGGGTTGGAACAAGGATGCACACGATGCAGCAAAAAAAACAATTGCAGACTTTTGGTACTACTGCACCATTCCCTTCCATGTAGCCAGGTAATTCTTTTTTCGTTTAATTGTTTTAAAATTTATATTTAAATTTTATTGTTTTAGAATTTAGATGTATCTCACTATCAAATTCAAATTTAAAGTTAAAAACTTAAATCTTTTCATTTTATGACATGTTTTAGGTCTCCTTTTTGGCAAAACATGGTTGATGCAATAACCATATGTGGGGCGGGGTTCAAAGCCCCCAGCGAAGATGAATTAAAGGGCCCACTTTTGACTCAAAAGGTGGCGGATGTGAAAGCACAATTAGAGGAGCAGCGTGTGCAATGGAGGAGGATTGGTTGCACCATCATGACTGATGGTTGGACCGATAGGAGAAATAGGACGCTGTTGAACTTTCTAATTTCCTCTGGAGGTAATTGTACTTACCTTAATACATTGATATTTGAATTTGATTTAGTGATTAATAATTTAATAAGGCTGATTTATGTTTTTAATTTATTGAATAATTGGTAATTTGGTTTTGCTTATTTTTTCAGGTGACACTGCCTTCATAAAGTCCATTGATGCTTCCGCCCAATTCAAAAATGCCACATACTTATGTGAGGCTATAGAGGAGGTGATAGCCGGTGTGGGGGAAGAAAATGTAGTTCAAGTGGTGACAGATAATGCAGCAAATTATGTTGCTGCTGGTAGATTATTGATGGAGAGGCACCCAACTATATTTTGGACTCCATGTGCCGCCCATTGCATTGACCTCATGATGGAGGATCTTGGCAAGCTCCCATGGATAAAAACATGTAGGGAATCAGCAAGAAACATTTGCAAATTTGTTTACAATCATGCATGGGTGCTTAACCTTATGAGGCAATACACGGGGTTGAGGGAGTTGTCTCGTCCTGGCATCACTCGGTTTGCATCAAATTTTATCATGTTGCAATCCTTGATTCGGTCAAGGGCACCTTTGAGGCGCATGTTTGCTAGTGAGGAGTGGTCTTCCTCATCCTTTTCTACAAGCACTGCAGGGATTGCTGTGGCTGATTGTATATTTGATGAGGCAGGGTTTTGGACACCAGCAGATGAGATTGTGAAGGTAACATTTAATTCTTTATTATGTTTTAATTTTTAATCATATCTTACTTTTATTTGTTCATTCTCTTATCAGACAAATACACTTACTATTTTGTGAAACATGTTTGCACTTTATAAGTATTGGAGCCCCTGCTAGCTCCCTCCCACGAAGCTGCATGGGGAGCCCCCGCAATTGGCCATATAGAGGGCATGGATAGGCCAAAGAGCATTAGATCAGTCTATGGTGGAGCTTGATGATAAGTATCATTCCATTTGGGAGATCATTGGATAGGAGATGGCAAAACCAACCCATAGGCCCATCCATGATGTTTCCTAACCGCCTTCCACTCACGATCTCCCGCAGGCAGATAGAGAAATTTTAAAGTGGCCTCCACTGACGATAGGGATATAATGTTGCCCTCCTGCTTACTGGGCCATAATGTGATAGCAGAGATAGATGCCTTCACTAAGGCACGAGGAGACTTCTTTGCACGTCAAATGTGCAAAGATAGTAGGACAAAATTAATGCCAGGTAAAAATATATTTAAGGTAATAATTTTCATCTTTTTATATTATAATTTATTATTAAATGTTGAACTTGAACTTGAAACTTGAAATGAGATTGATTTTGTTTCTTTTTCTCATCTCAGATAGATGGTGGGAGATGTTTGGTTCTGATACACCGAACCTGCAAAATGTTGCCATACGAATATTGAGCCAGCCATGCAGTTCATCCGGTTGTGAGCGCAACTGGAGTATGTTTGAGCACATACACTCCAAGAAGCGCAATAGATTGACAGTGGAGAGGATGAATGACCTGGTATATGTTCATTACAACCTTCGACTCAAATACAGGAAGGCTTTTGACCACGACAACACCTCGATCTGTTTAGAGGAGGTTGATCCACAGTCTGAGTGGATCACTGAGGCTACAGACGCAGTCTTTAGTGACAAGGACCTTGATTGGGTGGACCAGGCAGAGAGAGAGGCTGAGGTTGTAGCCATGGCTGAGGAGGAGGCTAGAGCACGAGGAGACATAGCTACTGGTGGTGAGAGTGGTATGGGGACTCAGACACAGGCAGAGACTATGGCTGCAACCGCAACATCATCCAGGACCTTTAGACGCCTTCGTAGGAAGGATGTTGGCTCCACTATGCCATAGGCATAGAGTGATAGACTTATAGCTATTGTTTTGAATCTTTTGATATTTCATATTTGTATGGAACATTTGATGTCATGGATTTCATATTCCATGAGTTTTGTATACATTTGACCAATTTTATATATCAAAGTATGTTATTTCCTTCAGCAGCGCAACTACAATTTGTGTGCTTTATACTTATGTGATCATTGTATATTTGTGTATGTGATCAAATTTGCTTTTATTTGTGTTGTATTCAATAAAGGGTGCTTGAAACAAGTTTTAAATCTTTAAAAATCTCTAATTTTCTAAGGTTTTTTCAACTTTTTTCATTTTGCCGAAATCAAGCGTACCGAACCGGAACCGAAGCCTTTGAAGCGCCGAAGTCGAAGTCACCTAGCCGAGTCCGGAAATGAGTCCGAACTAACAATGGTTGGAATGTTTGATGCAACTCAAGATTTGACACTATTGGTGCACCTACTCACTATTTAATTACACTTACATAAGTTTACTTAGGCATTTAATTATATTCCTAAGTATCATTTACTAGGTGATAGGTTCACATGTTTGCTTAGGATATAAGATTCCTTCTAGAAGGATGAGTTGTCTTTTCTAGAAGTCTTATCTTATCTAGCATCATTTCCTAGGTAGTTAGTTGTCACATGTCATAAGATTATGACACATGTCAACATCATATTACATACTACATCTCAACCTTGCCTATATAAGCAAGGCTTCATATGTACTTTGCCATATTCAATTTGGCATTCTTGCATCTTAATGATAGCGTAATATTTCTATCGTTTCTCTCTTGTGGAAGCTATTTTGTATTGCAGGTGATTCTGGGGTGTTTGAGTTCACCATAAACTCCTTACGCATTAATCGTGATGGGAATAGAAGTCGCCTTCCAACAAACCGGTTTATCAAAATCAAACCGCTTTCGAAAAATATGACTTTTTCACCACCATGCAAAGGAAACTTCAAAATGAGGGAAGTAATGGGGCAATTTTCCTAAAAAATTTTGGAACATGGGTTTTGTTGCCAACGTTGTGCTGAACGAACCCAGATGACCAGATTTTGAAAAAGATATATTTTTTACCACCACGCAAAGCCTCCAATTTTCAGCCTGAAGCGGCTAAAATTTTTGGATCATTTTGTACAGAGTAAACCTAGTTGATCAATTTTTAAAAAAAATAGAAGAAAGAGAAAAACCTTAAATTTAGGGTAGAAGCTTCGAAGAAAAAGTTGCTAATCTTGAAGAGAAGCCAAAAATATGAGGACCCAAATTGTTGAAAACTGAAGAAAAAGAAGATTTGTTCAGAAAAATTGCTCTGGAAAAATCAATGTCGCCAATGCGTTCTTTTGTGCAATCTGATCATAAATCTTTGAACAAATCTGAAAAATTCTTCTTGTAGCACCTCCAAATCCTGTTTGCATGAGAAAATATGAGCTCGTCTTCAACCTGTGATGAAGAAAATGGACACCCAAATGCTTAAT
Organism: Sequoia sempervirens; assembly: GCA_007258455.2. Classification (NCBI taxonomy): domain Eukaryota; kingdom Viridiplantae; phylum Streptophyta; class Pinopsida; order Cupressales; family Cupressaceae; genus Sequoia; species Sequoia sempervirens. The sequence goes on along the minus strand of VDFB02157874.1, from coordinate 11,872 downwards.
AAATAATTTTCATGAATAGAGGCGTCATATGCAATTAATTCCTAAATTTAGGAACGAAGTGATGTCATTGGACCCCATTTAGTCAACAAAAATGAAGACTAATCCTTCAATAGGCGCCAAAAATTATGCATGCAAGACAAGACGCAACATGCAAGAAAAATGGAGCAATTAACAGTTCAGTTTGGAGGTGCATGTTGAAGACTGAATGCAAATTTGAGTTTAGTTGTCAAATCCCTAAATTTTAGGGTGGCCAAGGCATGCACTTCACTTCAAAAATATCTTCAAGTCAAAGTTTGACTTTGGGTGCCAACTTTCCCAGACTTAGATTTTTTTTTGAAAATTTCCATTTTTTAGCCTTTGCAAACGTCAGTAAAGCCTCTATTTGATCACTGTTTCTGAAAGACTGACAGGTCCAGTAGACTGACTAATTGTCTCGTTGAAGAGCAGGATCAAAACTGAAAAGGAACTTCTTGAGGTTGCAAACCCTAAATCTAATTTCTAGATCATCAAAACTCTGGGCGCCCCTGGCCAGTAGGGGCACCTTTTCTCATCAGACTTAAAAAAATTTCAAGGATTTTCACCATTTCAAACTTGATTTTCACCTCCCTTCAGTCTGCATTTCTCGACACTTGACAAATCTCCTAAGCTAGCTAACAGATCCACTGCGGAGCTAGATGAAAACTAAACATGATCTTCTAGAGGGCATAAACCCTAAAAACTACATCTGGCATGAAAAAATATTGTGCGCCCCTAGCCTCTAGGGGCACTTTTATTGCCAAAAAGCCATTTTTTCAACTTTCTAATTTTGTCCTTTGTGTCTATCTCTTTCATTCAATGTAGTCGTTTAAGAATCAGATTTGAGGGATCAAACCCTAGGCCCCCGCCAACAAGGGTACTTTTGTGCTCTAAACTCAATTTTACTTTGATTTCCATGACTAAATCCTTCTATTTGACTCTTGATTTTGTTAGTTAGGCAACTTTGATTAATCCACTGACGGACTCGTTGCAAAGCCTAATCAAGTCTGAGACAAACATCTTAGATGTCATTTACTCAAAAAATCGCATTTGGTACCTCAAAAGTTTGGGTGCCCCTGGACAATAGGGGCACTTTTCCCCATCAGCGTCAAATTTTGACTAACTTCATTTCCCTTTGTCTTTCTTCGTTCTTAATTTGATCAAGTCAAATTTGGGCATTAGATAGATCTCCCCAACTAGCTAGTAGGTTCATCGCGAAGCTAGAAGAATTTTGGAGAAGACTTCTTGGAAGTGACAAACCCTGAAAAGTTGATCTATGTGTTTGAACTTGGTTTCCTAGCCGTCAGGCACTTTTATGCCCAAAGTTCGAAAATTTCCTCGATGATTTTCACTTCTTTGAAAATCCCCTCCATCACGAAGCATCGTGTCGAGCATCTTTCACCATAGAATCTTCGCTGAAGTGTTTGAGGCTTAGATTTTGATACCTGGTATCTGGCCATCTGCCATTGTTGACCTCAGAGGTCCTAACTTTTCTCCTGAAAAAGTGAAGTAGACCCACCAGAGCTAAACTGACTTTTTCTTGATTTTGACTTCACCAATGTGATTGTGAAGTGAAATAAGGCAATCAAAATTATTTTCAGTCAATTCTGAAAAGATCCTATTTTTTAGGGTTTTTCCTAAAAACAGGGGCCCAAAACCCCAGTACTCAAAAATTCTTCAATATCCTCTAGACACAAACCCACAGTATGTCTATGCTTCGCTTTGCCCAAAAATTGACTTATGATGACAATTTACAAGATTTAGAACATTTTAAGCAAAATGCCTTAATGAAGCAAAATTATTTTGGGTACAAATGTAACCAAGAACCCAACGTTAAGATCCAAGAGAAATTGGAGCACCATTGAGTACACTAACTTAAAACCCAATAAGTTGGGTTTGCCTGTATACAAGATCATACATGTTCCACGTCAGTACCATGTCTGTGTCCCATTCGAGTTCATGTATGGGTACATCATGGATATAGCTCACAAATATTCCCTTGCCCATGTACAATTCAAGTTTACATTAAGCATAAATGGGAAAGATCCCTATACTGTCATACCTAGGGTGCAAACCCAGGACATAGATTTAAAAATTACTTTCATAATGAAAAAAGTAAAAAAAATGTTCTAATAATTTGTCTTAACCTAAAAGTAACTACATTAACACTAACTAATTTGTATATTTTGTGAAAATTAAGGCTATTTTTATATTTTTATATGCTTTATGTTTTAGCTCATGATAATACAGCCAATATATCAATTTGAATTATAAACTCTACGATAAGACACTCATACATCATGATAATAATATTATGCAATATAAAAGAATATATTTAAATGGGTATATGCATGCAGATGTAGCTAGTAACATCTCTATGTACAGATTCATATGCAAGCATATATACAAACAAAAATTCACACATTTTATTTTACTTTTTAATTACATCTACAAGAGACCCAATAGATCTATGGAACAGAATAAATGAATTCTTCATAAGATACAACACTTGTTTAAGGATTTGCAAATTGGTAGCAAGCTAAGTAGGCTTGATTTTGGGGAAACTCCATGGCTAATTGTGCTTGTGTCAAAGTAGTACTAGGATGGGTGACCTCTCAAAAAGTCCCGATGCTTCACCTCTATAAGCATCACCTAGATGCAATGAGTGCTAAAAGGACCATTCATATTGTAATGTCATACATTGCACCCTATTCAATTTCACATTACATATGCCTTCCTCTTTAGATAAATTAAGATAAGTATGCTCTTTTTCAACCCAAAACCATCTCTTAGTAACTGCCATGTCTAGCTACTTCACGGTTAAGTCCAACTTTCTCATAGACTAGTGCATGCTGCGGAGACGTTCGCACGCCGAGCTCGCGTCCTGCAAAGATCCACCACTAAGTTGGTTGTTGGGACGTTACACTTGCCATGTTTTGGCAGTGTAACACCTCTGCCAACCTGCACCCTCTAGAATCACTCACACAAGCTACTTGGACTAAAAAGGCCTTCCTTCTTGGTCTAGATTCTTGATCTTTTGAACTATACACACACACACAACTCTCTCTTCTCTTTCTCTCAATTCTTCAGCATTCTACAATGCCTCTTGAGCATTCAACATTCTTTGTCTCTTTTGTTTACACATATCTTTCAAAGAATCTTCCACAACTTTCAAAATAAACCCATTGTTACAAACACAAGGATATCTAGCAAATTTCTAGTCATCTTAGAGACTCTTGTTGCTTCTTCACTACACCAACAAGCTACTCTGCTTATGTGCTTGGGAGTGGTAACTCTTCAAGATTTTTGTAATGTGCCCTTTCTAGTCGGCAGTTCGAGGTGACAAAGTTAGCCTATTACTACGGTTCTCGTAGGCTAACAAGATGATTAGGAAGCCTGCCTGAGGGGATTCAGGACTTGTTCCTTGCTACTTACTATTTATAGTAAGTATGACAAGGTCAGTGATGACACACCTGCAGTTGGTATGGTTTCAAGAAATCGACAGGAGATCATCGCTAGTCCATGCCCAGGAGTTATTGGTTATTAAGTCACTTCTCTTAATAATATTCTATTATTAAAGTGACTTGTGATTTAATATATTAAATAATAAAGTGACTAAATTAAAAGAAATGTCTAAAGTCACTTTATATTCACTTAAGTGAATGGGGCGCTTGGAGATATAAGTTTATTTATTAAATTAATGTGCCCCATGAGTTTTGGCGTGAGTTTTAAGTGATGAATATATTGCTTTTGAAGTTTGGCATGGATTTGCAAAGAGAAGATATTTTATTATTTCTTTGGTCAAAGCAAACCCTACACTTGGGCATGGAAATGCTTGGAGGAGGAAAAGGAAGCATTTTTTCTTTTCACCGAGCATATTATATCATTTTTTGTGAGCTGCTGCTGCAAGTTTGACTTTCAAGCTGATTGAGGATGGATACCCTCTTTTAGAACAAGTTCTGCAGGTGTGCAAGATTGTCCAAAGATCCTTCATGATTGGTCTCATTCAGGGATCAACAATTGAGCATATTTATAAAGTTTAGTTTGAAGAATAAACCAGGTTATTGGTATTAGCATTGCAGATCTGAATAAGGGTTTGCAGATTACATAGTAATAAACCAGCATGTGGGTTTTGAAGATTGCATCCTTCCAAGCTCGTGGTTCAAAACTACAAGGCTGTACTTCTTCTATTCATGGCATATGGCTTAGGCATCCCTTTGGCAGCAATTTCCTGAGCATTCTGAGCAGCAAAATGATACTTCAAATTGGCACGTGTCTCAGCTGTGAGAAAATCGTACTTTCCTAGAAGGGCGTGCTGGCTGGGAGATAGGGCAATTTGTTTTTGTACCTGCTTTCTCATTCCTCTTTGGCACCCAGCTATTTCCTACAAATCCACATCATTTTTAGTTTGAACTTTTAGCAAATCTGTGCTAGGCATCTGGAAATTCATGCCAATCAGGCTGCTGTAATAAAATCAAAATTATGAAATACATGTTCAGCAAATGGGTATGTGACATATCTAATTGAAATCAGTTATAAGCATCTGGGTCTTTCTTGGTTTATGTTTTTCCCTTTCTGTTTTTTACATTATTTCAATTGTTGCAAAAACTCAACATAGAAACTGCAAAAACACTCGAAAACAATCAGAAAACACAAAGACAGGAAACAAGTCAGATCAAACACCGCAAGGGGTTGTTTCAATTTCCATTAAGCATATTATCTCTATTTTGTTAGCATATTGTTCTTTTTATCATTTTATGTCTATTTCTATTATCTTGTCTAAGGCTGTTCGTGGAGGTGGAAACACCAATACAAGGGTTTGACTGAGGCAAACTCCTATACAACCACCCAACCCTTCTCTTTGGTCTTATGTGTGTAGGTGCAGGTGGAGAAGTTGCTTGGAGAAAGCTTGGATTTCATCAGCCACCTTTGGTGATACACTAAACTCTTATTTTTCATTTCATTTAAATTTCCTTACATTTATATTTCTGTCATTTCATATTCGTTGTACAATCACACTTTACACCTTTTTCGCTTCTAGAACACTGTATAGGACACTTTGAGTTTTCTATGATAGTTTATGTTTTTTGTTCATACGGGACACTAGTGCGGCATGCTGTCGTCCTACAGTCGCACGTTAGTCCTGGATAGAAAGCTTGTCAAGCTGCCCAAAAAACCTTTGTACCCTATATTTTTGGTTTCTGATGTCAAAAAGGTATAGATAATTTATGTGCTCTTCAAAGCATACATTTAATTAATTAATAGGTAAGTTTAAAGGTCACAGCTACCCTAAGGCTTACCCGAGTGGAGGGTTGAAATTTGGATCCTCGAAGAATTTGATTATCCTTTGTAGCGGTTCACTTTTCATATCTACACATACCCATGAGAGATGGGTTCTTGCGACCTTCAAATCACTACTCATGAAATAATTGTCAATTAGATTGACTCAAAATCGACACAATCAAATCCAAAGAAACATCACATAGTTAGATACACATACAAATACAATAGTAGGGTCAAAATAAACATGCAAATCTATGATCAAATTATATTTTAATGACATGAAACTCATTTATATAAGTGTGGATGCATATTACATTCATGGCAATGCCTTTCATGTACTCAAATAACATACAGTTATTAATAGAAGGTGGGATTCAGATTACCCATTTTCTTTGTGGACATTTTTGTACTAGAAGTTGTCGATTGGCATTTCTTTGCAACTTAGTTTTCTTAAGTTACTAAAACATCATGCAATATGTTGGCTATTAGATACATTTGTATGCTTTCTATAAATTAGAACTAGGTTAGATAACAATAGTTTACTAAATAATTTTTATGATAAAAATTAAAAATGTTTCATAGATAGATAAGAAATAAGCTAATGACCTTTGAATTCTTAGTCATGTATATGTATTTATTTCATACTAAAACTTTGTTTGTATGCTAAGCTTAATTCCATTATCAAAACAAAGTAAAAATTCTTTTAAATGTCAAACAAATCCTATAATTCATTTCAACACGATGATAAATGTCTATCACAAATAAAGATTCAAATGTAGGCATTACTATACAATAATTTTCATAGGTTGTTTTACTATTGAAGCCACAAATTCAACAAGAATGAAGTGACTATATAGTTACGAGAAAGTGCATGTCAAAAGAAGTGACCACACAGGACAAGGGATATACTATCCTTGCAATAATCATTGCCAATTCTTCTTTAGAAATGTCAAGACACTTTGAATGTAAGAATTCCTATACAATAGGTTTCATAGATTTTTATACTATTGAAGCCATAAATTCAACAAGAATGAAATGACTACATAGCTATTAGAAAGAGCATGGTGAAAATATGACCACATAAGACAAGAAAATTATTGTCCTCGCAAAACTCACTTAAAATTACCCTAAGAAATGTCTAAGGCATTTGACAACAAATGTAGATCATCATGAATACAACGAAATAAGGACAAATTGATTTAAATATACCATGAAGCTCGCAATAAAAAGAATCAAGATAAGCAAGGGAATATGTACCATTTTGCAATAGAATTTTCTCTGCTTCCATCCATGCCTTGGCCACTATCAAAAATAGATATCTCCTTATTGCCTATTGTGACACTATAAAAACAAAGTTGAAAGAATTATCAACCAACCTAAATATGTGTCAACAAGAAAAGTTGCATCTATAGAACAATCAAAAAATGAAATAGGATTAGCTAAAAGACCATTTAGAAGGAGCCATGCATAGTAAATAACTCAATATGGATATTGAAAACACTCTAAAAAATGAAATGAAATTGCAGTATGGAATTAAGCATCATTCCTACAACAATAGAAATTCTTTACAACACTCAATTTCCTATTATGATGAGTCTGTCTGCATTAGGATTGAAATCTACCATCCTTGTAGAGATATAATATCAAACCTAAAAGTACTGTTACAAATATCTGATTAAACTCAAATCTCGTTAGACTTGTTAAAATCAACAAAGAACTTTGGGAAGTAAGGCAAATTGACAAAATTCTTAGATTTGAGAATTGCAAATCCAACATTTCATTATTTATCTTATATAGTTGAGGGAAATAAGTGGATCAAAAGTGTTATCACATTAGAATCCAAGGTCCTTCTATAATCATGCTATATTATTCTTTTGCAATCAAGCTATACTATAAAACCAAGGTCCTTCCACAATCATGCTATACTATAAATAACCGTCTTTTAGAGACTCTTTAGATCAATAATATATAAAATTTACTTGCAAGGAGTAAATAGGATGAAATATCTTATAAGGTTCTAGTAACCAACATGTTTTAAATCAAAAGATGCCAAACATGAATGTTGATCACTAATCCTACTATTGCCAAATTAATCACAAGGAAACTTTCCTACAAGTTCATGTGCACATTGATACAAACTAAAAACTATTGAAGGTTGCAATTTTTCACCAGAAGCCTTTGCCTCCTATTAACCTACATTTTTCTCCCTCAAAACTCTCAAATAAACAAAATATTAAGATTGGGTTTTGAACTCAAAATGCTTAATAGAAACTTTGAGTGAGAACCGTGATATTTTTATGGTTTGGGCTTAAAGATTTGTTGAAAGTCTAGGCGAATAAAAGGTAATGATTTAATTTTGTTTTCTTATGGTTGTTTGATAATGTCCATATTTTTCCCCAATTGATGTCTCTTGTTATCAAGAAACACTTTGGAAGGGTCAAAGTCATCCGACATGTCTATATTCCATCTCAAAGACAAGTTTCAGAGATAGAATTGTCTTTTGTTTATAGATAGTAACTATTGTTACAATATCAAACATAAAGCAAATGCATTCAATTAGTCTCTTGATTATGAAATATTCCATGCCAATTTTTTTCCTTTTTTCAAATTTCAAATTACAACCAATGCACCCGTTAAGGTTAGCAGCTAAACCAAAACGTTGTTGAAGCAACTCTAACCAGAATGTACACCAGGATCCCGATATGGGCAAGGTGTGAGCATTGGTCAAAGGATCTTAATCAAAATGCTTATGCAAGAACTCTAACCAAGAATGGCGCCGATGATGGCGAGCATATGGTCAGAGGGTCTTCTATGCTAAGTACTGAAAGGGAACTCGACACCAAGTATGTGCTACCCAATCCAGTATGGAGTTGAGGCGACCATATGGCGGAGTATTACAAATTACAATGCTTGAAAGAAAGAACTGAAATGCTGAAAGTACTCAACACCCAGAATGTGCTTTCTAACCCAGAGTGGGAAAGTAGCTACCATAGGGCGGAGGTAAATTAAATACAATAGCAAATGCGGAAAGTAAAGATGAGCATTACAATTTGATAAGCAAGATTATAACTGCTGTCAGTACTACTGCCAGCTTACAAATGTGAATATTGGCTGGTTAGTACTACTAACAGCCTTACAATATAATATATCTCCTGCAAGCACGATGGATTATAGTGATAATCAAACTGCTGAAATGTAGAGCTACTCCAGAATGATTAATATGACTAAGATAAACAATCCCAGCCCTATTAATAATTTTACTAAGTCTGATATGACAGATCTGCAGTTAAAATGGTGAAATCAGCAACTCCAGAACTCACTTAAATGCTCATACCTCTCTCAATACTCACTCATTTAACTTGAAATCAGTTGCAAAACATTCTAATGATGATGACAATGAAGATGGATCACAAAAACTTCTCACAAAGACCCCTATTTATTTTGCACGACTTCCAAAGCACTTACGAAGTGAAATTGCCTGCAAGCAAGGGCGATTTACTTTAGATAATTCATAGACTTCAAATAAAATTCTGGAAACTTGCACATATGGTCGCCCTACATAGGAAAATAGATTGGAACAGTACCCAGAACAATATTATTTCTGTTTCTTGAGTTGTGAGTAAAAACAACCTACAGCCATACAAATCAGCAACTCTAAAATTGACAGAAAATACAATAACTCAACTACAGAATGTGAGAAGAACCAACTACAATGAAAGGAAACCAACTACAACTAAACCTCTCAACTAGTTGTTGTCTTTCAAGCAAGAAGAAGAGCCAAGCTAGGAGGCTTACATTCCTCGAAGCAATCCCAAAGCCAATCCGGCAGCATAACTTTGCAAATTCATCAGATAAACAAAATGAGGACCCCGAGCTCCAATTTATAACTTCCGAAGAGCTTTCTAGAAGGTGCGCCCTAATCCCAAGCTGCTTTTAGGTTTAAACTTTGACCCAAACACTTTCTTCCCAATGGCGTACTTTCCTTGTGAAATATTAATCACTTCTCTTTTTTAAATAAAATATAATCTCCTTCAAAAAGGCGTCCATTTTCCCTTTGAGCAATTATAAACTTTAGAAATATTAAAATATTTCCTTCATGAGAAAATACCCCTCAAAGTCCCCTTCTTTAAAACAACTGTTAAGTTATAACACTAGGCCAAGGGGTATTTTAAAAATAAAACATTTTGACTTAAAATAACTTATATCTTCGAAATGAACCCCTTAAGCCAAAAATGAGAATTACCCAATGAACTGCCAGAAGAGGAAAGTTGACTGAATTGATGCCGACTGGACCACTGCTAAAATTAGAATTTACTAAAAATAGTAAATTCCTGAAGATGCTCAGAATGCCAAGAAAAACATACCACTGCGAAGCCCTCTGAAAACCCAGAAGGAATCCAGAATCCAAACACCCAAACTCCAACAAGCAAAACCCTGAATCTTCAAGAGAACCCATCAAACAGTCGGAAACCCTAATTCTGCCACTGACTAGCCGACAACACACTGGGAATAGGCTACCAATCACTGAAAAGTGAAGAGCTAAAAACGGGGACATTACAGTCCGCCCTTCCCAAAATTGCTTGTCCTCAAGCAATACCATCATAATTCCAGAAAAATTAGGACTGATCCATACCAAAACAAGTATGATCCCAGGTTCCCAAATCCATCTCAGGAAGGACCCACCATGCCACTGCTGCACCACTCTGATCACATCAGTGAAAACATCATGCCAATGCTGCACTAACCTCCCTTGTAACTCCAAAGTGTTACCATCCATGATACTCAAACTGAAAGATCTTAAAGGACTGAGATCAATATCGTGCAACATCTCATGTCCAAGATGCCCAGAGTCAACAGTAACAACCATACCACTGTCAACCACAATTCTAGGCAAGAAGAAAGATAGGTTACTCAACTCATAATTAACCTCCTCAGCATACCTCCACATGGTAACGAACGAAGCCCTGAAAGCAAATGTGACATCTTCAAATCTTCTTGCAAAGGGGAAAGCAATCCTTTGCAAGAGCTTGACAAGCTCATACTCATGTCCCCTCATGGAGCTACCATGTAACAGCTGAATTATACCGACACCACCATGAAGACTTCTAATCACTCTTATGGTACCGTTGATGTGTGTTTTATCATCCACCAAACATTCAGAATAAAAATGCCCAAAGACACTTTATCCTCTCTTGAAAAACCACCGCATAGGCGATTCCAAGGTTTCTTTAGTCGGGTCTCGACGTGTGGATAAGCTCAATGGTCGTTGTGATAATGCTGGTAATAAACAAGGGGACTTACGTAGAAAGTCTGCACAAGCTAGGGACTTAGGAAATTTATCTTTGTAGGTTCTCAATTAGGACTTTCAATTGTGGATCTCAAAAAAAATGGCAAAAAGAATAGGGTTTAGGAGAGTCTAGTCTAAGCCTAAGAACTCAAGAGACAGTAAGGACTCGGTGAAGAGGAAATAAACCACACTTTGTTTCGCCTCCTGCAGGACAACATACGCAAAGTGGGTGCAATCTTCAAGGGGTTTGTGAGAATAATTTTCACACCTCGAATGAGGTTGAAGTTAAGCTTCCACGCTTAAGAGCTCAGGCTAACTTTACAAATCGAATGCAAATCATCCATTCGAAAAAAGTATGAGCTACACTTCACCATCGAATCAATACGATCAATCTCTCATTCAATTTAACAACTTTTCAAAGCAAATTCTATTTAATCTAACTTTAACTCTAATCTATGGCGGAAGGCAATATGTAACCTCGCTTACTATTCAACAATAAGAAGTGATTCAAGGCAAATCATGCTCAAGAGCTTTTATCATTCAAAATAGTCTCAATGCGACAATATACATAATCTGTCTCCACACCAATTAAAATGAGAGAGCACTAGTTTATATAGAGCTCCAAAAATGAAATGAAGGGCCGAGATTAAAACAAGATCAACGGCCGAGATTATTACAACCAAACCCTAATTAGGGTTTCCCAAAATAACAAGAGTTAATCATCAGAAAACTATCAGAAAAGTGGCAGTTCCAGCTATAATCAAGGAGAGGCGTCCTTATCCATCTGAATGGCATTGTGCTTGGCGAATCTGGACACTACTGCAATGACCTCGTCCATCGTGACAGGCGGCAGCATGCTGATCCGGAATTCAAGTCCGTCCAACTTCTCAGCACATCTAGCAAAAGTACCTTCCCAATCTGCCTCCTGCTTCTCAAAATCCTTTCGAATGGACGAGAGTCTTGCCACTCTCGCAAAGTCTTGTTTCAAGAAAGGTCCAGTGTTCGAGAAGAAAGTTTCTTGAACCTTATGCTTCAATCTCTCCAACTGCATGTCGTTCTCCCGGATGACTTCATGGTCGAACACATCAGTAGTTATCATGCAAATCTTCTCCTGGATTTTCCTGACCTGTTCTTCAATTCCAAGTCCATCGACTCTTGCCTTCTCCAAGACTTCTTCTCGTATTGTCACTGCCCAAAACCAGTGATGAAAATCATATGCTGCCCTTGCAACAATCACCTTTTTATCAACTAGCTCCTCCCTCGGAGTACTCTTCAAAATTCTAAGGC
>VDFB02157873.1:0-12764 GCA_007258455.2 Sequoia sempervirens | reverse complement strand
GCACTTCTGTGAGCTTTTCCTGCAAAATCTTAACTCAAAGAAATATTAAATGCAAGACCCGTGTGTGGGTCCCACCGGGCGTGCCAGAAATGTATACCTTGGAATTCCTACTGCTCTAAATGTGCAAAACTAACTAAGAAACATGAATAACAAAATACCAAGGACACCTCAAGATTAGCCAAAAGAGTGGTTCAACGAAAAGGAATGCAAATAAGATGAAACACAAACACTTTTACCTCCCTTGTTGTTGATACCTCTTTGATTGGCCCTTGCTTGGATTGGTTGTGTGCTCCTTAGATGATTGTTTGAATGTCTAAATGCAAGATTCAATATGCAAGATGATGAACAAAGATGGCTAAATGATTGAAAAGGCTTGAGGATTCAAATGGACAGCATGTAGTTATGAGAGTGCAAAGTGTGTTGAGAAGGCAAATGGGTAGCATGTAGTTGCTCAAATCAAAAGTGTTGGAAATTCCCTTGAGGAGGGGGTATTTATAGGAGAATTTGAATTCTCTAGAGAATTCAAGGGTCAAGATTGCTCCAACAAGGTCAAGATGAAGGGCTATGGTGGGTTGAGAACCCACAAGCCCTCACATCTTGACATGTGGAGGGTGAAGTGGACAAGAGGATATGAGGTGGAAATGAGTTGTCAAAAAGGTACATGAGGTGGAAAAGGACATGCACCTTGGGGATGAGGAGATTTCCACAAAAAGGGATTTCTTGTCCCCAAGTGGGAGTGAAAGGGACATTTGAGGAATTTTAGAATTCCTCAAAAATCTACATGGGAAAAGGAAAGGTGGTTGGGGATATAAATGTGAATTAAAAATTCACATTCCTAGGATGTCTAGAGGATAAAAGGTGGGCTCCAAAAGGTGGGACTTGGGTGGTGACTTGGTCACATGTGGAGATTGTGACAAGTCCAAGGTTCTAGAAGCCTTGGAAGGATGGAATGTGAATTAAAAATTCACATATAAAAGAGGGGAATCTAGGAAGAATAAAAAGAATTAAAAATTCCTTGGGGAATGATTAGGCTTAATTAATCAGTAATTAGAAGATAAATGAGGATTAGAAGCCAACTTGCAAAAGTTGGAGGATGTGACACATCCTAATCAAGGATTAGGCATGTGCACATCCTTAATGAAGAGATTAGGAAATGGATTAGGATTAGATGAAAATGACATGTGAGGAATTAAATAAATGTAATATTTATTTAATTTATTTGATGAAAAAGATTAGAGGAAGGTATTTAATTATTAATTAAATACCTTAGGATTTGGTAGAATTAAAGATATTAATTAAATAATAGTAATATTATTTAATTAACTTGGATAAGAGGGTGTTTAGATGAAAAGTGATAAATTTGGATAAATTAAGTGTCCAAATTTGGATGTCTACAATAGTATCCTTGATTCTTGATTCCTTTTGGGATGGTCTTCCCACCTTGTTTCCCCCTCCAACATATGGTTTCTTTTTCTTTTTTCTTTTCATAGTGGCTTGTGACCATCCCTCCTCATCCTCCTTATCACTAGACCCTTGAGGAAAGCAAAGAAGGGCTAGCGAATCACTCATATTTTTTTCACTAAGATGAGAAATAGGATTAATATCCTCCAAAGATAGGGTAGTGTTGTCTAGAACATACTCTCCCTCTTCCAATACTTCATCAGTACCATTAATCTCCTCCCTCAACTTAACAACTGATACATTCCTCACCAATAGGGGATCGTCACCTTAGACCTCCTAAATTGTATCTTCCCTTCACATATCCTTGAGGGAAGGAAAGCCTGAAGTAGGAAGGGATGAAGTAGGGGCCACCACATTGAGGTTCAGGCCTCCAAACTAATTTACTTCGACCTAAGGCTCATACACAACCATCTTTTCAAGATCTTGATTATCCTTCAGAAGGGGGATAAACACCTTTTGAGGAAGTAGAAGAAGGTTATACTCCAGTAGCCATAGCCTTAGACGAGACCTCATTTTTAGACATTTTACTTTTGGATTTAGATCCCTCACCTGATACCACACAAGAATCAATAAGATGGCCAAACCTCTTACATTGCTAGCAAAAGAGGTGGGAATTTTCATACTCCAGGGGTTGAGTCTAGTTACCAAAATTAGACTTCAGCAATATTGAGGAGGGTAGAACTGTATTAACAACCACATTAAAACATATTCAAGCATACACCAATCTCGACCTCTCCTAGGTAATCTTATCAATTTCTAGGAGGCTCCCAAAGGAGTTCACAATTCCCTTTAAGATTCCCATCTCCCAAAATTCCAGAGGAAGGCCTGGTAGGAGAACCCAAGTTGGCGCAAAGGCCACAAAATCAACCGACAAGTCAAAACCTGGTTTCCATTTGCATAGTGAAAGAAAAATTTTAAAACCTAGTTCAAAAGCCCATGGACCCCTAGTTAAAACTTTCAGCATATCTTTGTAAACCACAAATGAAAATAGAAAAATACCTCTGGGAATGGCATTTATTGTGACACTTTCCTTGAGATTCCAGGTGGAAGCATCCCACTGATGAACAAGTTCAATATTTGGCCTATATGCCAAAAAGTTACCAAAAAGAGCCATTTTGAGGTTATCCATCACCTTCAACATGAGAACCTCAGGGACATCTACTTCCCAACCAGTAACTGAGTAGGAAGTAGATTCCACAAGTCTTTTAGACTAGGTTGGCGAGTTAGACCCCACCAATTTGTCCATGTAGGAAGCTGGAGCTTCCTTAGAAAAAAATGAATTAAGCCCGAAAGTCAGAGAAAAAGGCGACTTCCCAGAGATTCCCTCTTTCATTTCCCCAGGGGAAAGGACTACAATACGAGGAGGGGACATCTTTTCAGAAGAAGCTAGACTAGCCACTTCCATCACAAGCACAACACCAGCAAACGGGACAACAACCTTGGAATGGGGAGCCTTCCCGCCCCTAAGCTACCAATGAAATAGTATAATCAAAATAGTACCATAAATTCAAAAAGTAGCCAGAGTGGGAAACATTAGTTCAGAGCAGAGTCAAAAGAAAGTTAATGTTAAGAATGAGAAAAAGAAAGTTTTACCTCCTAATTCAAACAAATAATATGAAAATAAGGAGGAGGAGAAGGTAGAAAATATAGAAAAGAAAACTAAGGTGTGGAAAGAAATGGGAGAAATCTCCACACAATCAATGATTGCACAAAAAACCCTACATGCCAAAAAGAAAAATCTATGGGTAATAGATAGTGGCTGCTCCAAGCACATGATTAGAGACAAAAGTAAATTCATAAAACTCAAGAAATGTAATGGAGGATCTATGAACATGGGTGGTAATAGTGCAATCAAGATATGTGGTAAAGGAATCTTAAGCCTAGATGGTAAAAACCCCTTTAAAGATGTTTTGTATGTTGAAGGATTGAAGCACCATCTGTTAAGTGTGAGCCAAATGTGTGACAATGGTTATAAAGTCACATTTGATTTAGAAGGTTGGAAAATCAGGAAAAATGGAAAGATATTTGCACAAGAATTGAGAACTGACAACAATCTTTACAACCTTGCTGAAGTAAAAGGTCAAAGCTGCTTGAAAGGACAAGTTGATGAAAGTTGGTTATGGAATAGAAGATTAGACCATACAAACTTTGATAATTTGGTGAAAGTAAGTTCAAGAGGCCTGGTTAGGCACATGCCTAAAGTAACTAAGCATGCAAATTTCATATGCAAAGAATGTTAGTAGGGAAAACAAATAAAGGCTAGTTTTCCAACTAAGAAGTGTTCAACCACTAAGCCTTTACAACTAGTTCATATTGATTTGTGTGGACCCACAAGAACAAGGGGACTGAAAGGACAAAGGTACTTTATGTTGTTAGTTGATGACTACATGAGAATGACATGGGTGACATTCTTGAGAGACAAGTCACAAGCATTTGGGAGATTTAAAATATTTAGAAAGATGGTTGAAAAGGAGATAGGTAGAAGGATCAAATGCTTAAGATCAGATAGAGGAGGATAATTGACATTAGGTGAATTTTTTGAATATTTTGAGGCACATGGAATCAAGAGACAATACTTAGCACCTAGAACTCCATAGTAGAATGGAGTTGTAGAAAGAAAGAATAGAGTTGTGCAATACATGGCCAAAACAATGTTAAAAGAGGCTAGATTAACTGATATATTTTGGAGAGAATAAATACATATTGTAGTATACATTTTAAACAAAGTTCAAATTAGAGTACATAGTGATAGTATTGTGTATGAGTTGTGATATGGCAGACCTGCATCTATGAAGTATTTCAAAGTGTTTCACAATAAGTGTTACATCAAAAGAGAAGATGAAAATTTAGGAAAGTTTGAATCAACAAGTGATGAAGGAATATTTTTAGGATAATCCACCCAAAGCAAAGCATATAAATGCTATATCAAAATACTAGACAAGATTGTGGAAAGCATCAATGTCAAGATTGATGAAAGTATAAAACATATCAAATCTGATCAGAATAATTTTGAAGATGATTCAAGTTATGAACACAATGTGGAAAATGATGAAGAAGAATCTAAGGAAGTAGATGTTGAGAAGGCCACTACAAATTATGTTCAAAAAGATCATCCAACAAATAAAATAATTGGGGATAAAAATGAAGGAGTTCAGACCAGGGGAGATTTGTAAAGAACAAAGAGAAGGTAAATTTTTCTCTCCTATCTCAAATTGAACCAAGAATTTTTACTGAAGTTAGCAAGGATGAGATATGGATACAAGCCATAGAAGAGGAGTTAAATCAAATTGAGAAAAACAAAACATGGGAACTTGTTCCTAGACCCCTAAGTAAAATTGTAATTGGTACAAAATGGGTGTTTAGAAACAAACTAAATGAGGATGGAGCTGTTGTGAGGAAAAATGAAAGATTAGTGTACAAAGTTTATGCACAAGTTAAAGGCATTGAATTTGAAGAAACATTTGCGCTTGTAGCAAGGTTAGAAGCAATAAGAATGTTTCTTGCATTTTCAGTTTACAAAGGATTGAAAGTAAATCAGATGGATGTTAAATATGCATTCTTGCATGGAAACCTAGAAGAGGAAATCTACATAAAACAACTAGAAGGTTTTCAGATGTCAGAAGATGACAATTATGTATGCAAATTGAGAAAGGTGTTGTATGGTCTAAAACAAGCACCTAGAGCATAGCATTCCAGATTAGACCAATATCTACAAGAACAAGGATTCAAAAAGGGATGTGTAGATAGTAACTTGTATTTAGAATATGAAGGTGAGCACATGATTATTTATTTTGTGAATGTTGATGACATCATTTTTGGTGGTAGCAATGATAAAATGTGTAAAATATTTGCTACGCATATGCTAGATGAGTTTGAGATGTCAATGATACAAGGGCTGTCATTTTTCTTTGGCTTACAAATTGTACAAACTAATAATGGGATATTCATATCTCAAACTAAATATGCTAAGGAAATGCTTAAGAAGTTTGGCATGGAAGATAGTAGACAATTTCGTACCCTCATGATAACTAGATGTAAGTAAAGAAAATAAGATGAGTCACTTGAGGAAAATCAGGCATTATATAGGTCAATGATTGGAAACTTGTTGTATTTAACTACATCAAGACTAGATATTATGC
This sequence comes from Sequoia sempervirens, assembly GCA_007258455.2. NCBI lineage: Eukaryota > Viridiplantae > Streptophyta > Pinopsida > Cupressales > Cupressaceae > Sequoia > Sequoia sempervirens. The sequence goes on along the minus strand of VDFB02157873.1, from coordinate 7,164 downwards.
AAGCAATTTGTTTAGTGGAAAAGTTTTAGGGTGCACCTAAAAAGTCTCATGTCAATGATGTAAAAATAATATTCAGATACATCAAAAGTATTGTTGACTATGGATTATGGTATCCCAAGAGCAAGGAATTTTCTTTAACAACATATATAGATGTCGATTGGGAAAGAAGTGTAGATGATAGGAAAAGCACCAGTGTTGGAGCATTTTTTTTGGGAAATAGGTTATATTTTGTAATCGATGGAAAAATCAGATTGTTAGATTGTTAACACAATAACACTAAAATCCATTGAAAATAACGAAGCACAAAGGAATACAATGAAAACAAAAGGCAATTATATCACCAGATCTCTTCATCCTCCATGGTTCACCTTCGTTAAACCTCCTTGCTTGTAGTAAATGAAGATGCCCTCAGATTTGTATGAGCAACTATGACGAATGACAAGACTAAAGCAAGTTTTGAAGGATTTATTCAAAATCTAAATGCCTATGCCTATTGCCAATGCCTATGTCGAAAACAAATGCCAAAAGTGATTAAATGACTATATTAAATACTAAAATTTCCTATGACAATAAATGTGAAAGTAAATGAATGCCTATAGTAATTACGCAAAATGTCAGCATGTGTGTGTCCCCTGAAAAATGAGAAGAAGATGGCATTTTATAGAAAAGGCCATTTCAAATGGACGGACGAGATAAATTAATGAAATGAATGATCCAGATTAAACCTGAGAATCCCTAATTAGGGTTAGGGAAAAATCCTTAATCGAACGGTCAGAATAAAATCAGATCGATGGCGGAGAATAAATGAGACAAATTAATTAGAAAATAAAGATTTTTGAAAAATCAAGAGGATAAGATTTGGACTGAAGATAAGATTTGGAAAATCAAGAATCTACTCGATTGCTTGACTTTTGGAAGATTAATTACTAATTTGAATTAAAACAATTCAAATTACGGATTTTGAGAGATAATAAATAATCTTTTTTAGATTATTTATCAAAAAGCGATTGACAGCTAAGATTATGATGACATTTTAAATAATTTAATTTATTTAAAATGAGAGAATATCAAATTGGTAATTAAATAATTAAATTTAATTATTTAATTTAAAGGTGATAAGACTAATTAATAACAAATTAATCCATTTATTTAATTAAGACAATGCAGGACGATAAATAAATAAATAAAATTTATTTATTTAATAATCAAGGATAATTAAATGCAGAAAGGGAAATTAAATAAATTAAGAAATTTTATTTAATTAAAGAAAGACTTTAGACGCTAGTGGCGATTTAATAAATAACAAATTAAAATTTATTTATTTAATAATCATGAAGAATCAAAGGACATGAATTAATTAAATAATTATGAATTATTTAATCAATAGTCGAATGTGGACCAAGGACATAATTAAATGTCCTAATTATGCTAGGACGAAAGTGGTAAAAATGAACCTTGCAGGCCTAGGTCATTTTTAGGTGTCTACATTTTTCCCCTCTTTGTCATAATGTCGCTTGTCGCATTGTGACAAAGAAAATAAGTCAAAGATATGCCCCAGTGCAAAATAAGATGAGGAAGAATGACGAGGAGGGTTACGGTATGCCCCCTCGAGAGGACAGACAGGTTCCAAGAACATGGGTGTGCTCTCGAAATGGATGAGAAGACTAGAATATGAACAGACAAAGAAATGTTAATGAAAATGATATGGATGATGATATGGATGCAATGCCTATCTGAGACGAGTGAGAGAAGATGACAAGACTAAAGGAGATGCATGTAAGTTCCTAGACCAAATCCTTCAAACCTTACCATAGGACTTTTAATATTTATTGCTCTTAATCATCATTGGGCAGTAAAAATGACACAAATGGACAACAAACACCATGGTATGACGTAGACCAAGGTGTGCAAGGTCATCCACTTGAAAAATAGACAGTCACAAACAAGGAATGTCCGAACTCATACTAAGGGTCATGTTGCCCCAGTCTTTTTTTCAAGACAATCCACAGACAGCAGTCAAAGAAAATAAAATAGGCCAGGAGACGTCATCGCACCTCTAAATCCTTCGTGGGACATCCTCGAGGTAGCTAGTAACATAACCAAAAAGACAAGACAATAAAAATATAAGACAAAAATAGACAAAGATATCCAAAAGGTAAGACAAGATAGACCAGAAAGATTAATAGCCATTTTATTTTTTTTGCCAATGTTTGTTTACCAAAGATTGAATTCTTGTCGGTTTGACAGTTTTGACAGTTTAAGAGTTTTGCCAATTTGACGGTGTTGATAGTTTGACGGGGTCATTGTCGAAGGACACATCCCTCGGAAAAGGAAAAGGACATTTTGATGAGGCCCTAACTCCAAGAAGGACACATTTTGAAGAGGACCAAAGAGTGACAAGACTGACATTGTTTTGAGTAATATGTTTTGGCAAGTTGACTGATGCTGACTATATGATTGATTAGACTGTGTTGTCTAATTTTGACCAATTTTGACATTGACGTTTCAAATGACTATCTTGTGTTCGAGTTTGACTATGTCTGACTTATTTGACCGATGTGATGATTGTGAAAAATGCCATAATTTTATTTGGACCAACCTAAAAGGATTGACCTAATGTCTCGGGGACTCATCGACTGATGACCTTGCCTACGTAGCAAATGCACAGAGACAACGTAGTTCGACAATGACATGGACTGATTGACATGACTGACTTTGACTCCATTTTAAGATTTTGACATTGATTTGGATGTTTTTGTGTTTTTCTTCGTGACGCTTTATGATTTTAGGTCTCTTTTCGTAGACTTTGTGATGTTTTTGGTCTTTTTCACAACTTTTTACAATGTTTTTGGTCTTTTTCAAGACTTTTACAATGTTTTTGGTCTTTTTTCTATTTTTGGATTTTGACGTTTAAGAGGATTGTGACAAATGCATATGACTAATGCCTACACATGAGAATCCAATGACAAACATGATTGTGCCCCTAGTCAAGCTGAATACCAATTGATAGGTGATGACAACGTTGTTTGATGTGGGAAGGACACATCCTAAAACAACGTGAGGATGATGATGATAATGTGACGAAAGTATGGAGGTCTACAGCAGGGCCAGGAATGCAGTCACGTAAAATTTTGGATAATGTGCTTGTATGTATTAGACTCGTTGCATTTGGAATGATTTGGTTAGGGCTAGATGGGATGATGATTATCCTTAGACCGTTTGACAAGGGAAAGCCAAGATAGGTGACAGGCATGAAAGGATATGGGGTGGCCTTGGTAAAAGACGAGAGACATGAGACTAATGGAATTGTCATATGGTTTTCAAGGACTATGTTGTATAAGGACAATAAGACTGACAGTCAATGACATGATGTTTTGTGAATCGTGTATGACCGAAGGATAGACATGTCAAGAGTTTTCCCAAAGCATGATTTATGTGTACCAGTTTTATGTCAAGACCAAGGTAGGTGGGAAAAATGAATGGAAATGATAGGGCTTAGATGGACGTCAATGTCATGAGGAAGGCATGGGAAATGAGATAACTTGCCCCCAAGTGTAAGAGTCCACATAGACGATTTATTTTACACATGATGCCTGTTTGCCAGGTTTTCATCATGGTACTTATCCAGGGCGCCTGTTTGCCAGGTTTTCACCATTGGATGAAAATTTTCTCTTTACTATTTTCTTGACTTTTTTTGGTGTTACCAAGACGCCCGCTTGCTAGGCTTTCATCGCGGTGACAATTTTTGATTTTTGATTATTTTTTATTTCGATTTTGTGGATAGCCCGATGCTTTAATAATAACCACCGAATCGCTCAATCCACTGACTGTGCCGATGTAGAGACTGGTGCCATGATATGCCAATAATGACCTTGCTGAAGGAGTTGTCTTGTGAGGATCGTAGCACTTGTATATAACTAATCAATGTCATTGTGATCATTTTTGATACTAGAGTTGGCCTTATCAAAATACGCACATCGCAATAGAGTGCCATGAGAGTCCTTGAGGTAAAGAGTTGCTGCCAAGATGTGATGGATTTGTGACGTAGGATTTTTGGACTTGTGGGCAAGATGTAGGATTATGACGATGATGGAGGTGGAAAGGTTGTTTGACATTTGGATGAATGACTTTTATTTTCCAAACTTTGATGGATGACAGCATTTTGGAGGGATGGTGTTTGGAACCAACACTTTTATATGCCTTGATTGATGACCATTTTGAAGGAGGTGGACATGTGTTATATGTGGGAGTCCTCTTGTATTGTGGCTCCACATTATGATTGACTTTTGTACTTGACTTGGTGTCTTTGTTTGATCCATCTTTCTTTGGGAACCATTTTAATTTCATTTGTCCACTTGTCCTTTTGTTTGATTCAATGGCCTTTGACATTTGATTTTGATCTTTTGACTTGTAAGACTTTTGTTTTTGCTGGTCCCAAAGGGGAGGTTGATTCATGATAGAATGATGGTTTATGGTGTGGGTGGAGGGGGTGTTGGCAGCAATCTTATGACAAGGATTTCTCATGGATTCCATTTTAATGTTTGTATCTAACAAGGTTGCCCCTAGTATCGAGGAGGTACCACTGGCATCGTTTGATTTGCTATCTAAGGAATAACCAAGACCTTGATGTCTGTAATTTCCCTGAAGTTGTATTGGTTCTAGAATTCCTTGCCCGTGTATGCCTAGTCCTTTGCCTTGATATTGCATGCTTTGAAAGATTTTGTTTGCGATGGGGTATTTGTTGGTTTGAAAGTAAGATGCTATCCCATCATGATGTCTATGGACACTGTCACTTGTAATATTTTTGTCTACAAAAAAGCCTGCTCTAACAAAGATAGATGCCCCTAATTGGTAAAGTGTCTTAGCTTCATTGTCATGTTGAACATATTCCTTACTGATATCTTTGGTCTGATCATGTGAGATGTCAGGTTCAGATGATTTTGTTGGTGCTTCCAAGGCAATGTTGAAGCCATCATTATTTTTAGTGTCATATAGTCCAATGATTTTAGCTATAACTTGATCATATGCAAGCATGTCCTTAGTGGAAGATTCTTGTTCTGGAGGAATATCGTCTGTGTCCCATGAAGGCAAGTGTCTCATCTTGGGAAATGTCAATAGTCGAGGCCTTTATAGGGTCAGCAAGTGTTTGATCATGAATGGCATAAAGGTCAAGGAGTGGACCATTTTGGATTTCTTGGTCAATGGTAGGGTCTTGCTCGAAGATGGGGTTGTTATGGATTATATAGTCGGAAATAGAGTTGTTGTCAAGGAGAGGTGTGTTCTGGATGTCATGATTGTCTTGAAGGACTTCATGGATGGACTGAAAGATAGGGTCATTGGATGAACTACCTTGTTCTTGACATGAGGGTGACATTATAAGGTCCTGCTTTGGGCATTCATTTTGACATGTATCCTCAAGTGTAGATGATGGAATGTGACTTTGGACTATGATAGAATTTTCATGACTAAATGTGGCTTGTGAGGGGGTGACTTGAAAAGGACTAATGAATGACAGACTAGGACAGGACGTGGGGACTTGGACGAGACTAGTATGTGAAGGACTAGGATATGACATGGGTACTTGCATTGGACTAGTATGTGAAGGACAAGGGTATGATGTGGAGACTTGGATCGGATATGACAAGGAGTCTTGGAATGAATATGACATAGAGTCTTGGACTAGATTAGGATGTGATGGTATAAGATGTGACATGGGGACTTCGACCGGATATGTCGTGGAGTCTTGGATTGGATTAGTGTAAGGTTGACTAAAATATGATGTGGAAACTTGGACTGGATTGATATGGTATGATGTGGGGACTTGACATGAGTTGATAGATGGTTGATAGGGCATGTAGACGTTGACAGGATTGATAGGTGAAGGACTAGCATATGATGTGGAGACTTGGGATGGACTAGTGGACAGTTGGTTTCCCTTGTCAAGGTTAGGATAAGGGTGATAAGTGGACGTTTGTTGTGAATTATTGGTAGGATTCATGTCAAGTGACTATTGATGGTGAGGGTAGACGAATGGTGGCAAAGTATTTATGTCAAAGCCTTGTGGTAACTTAGCCCCTTCATCCAAAAACATGGCTAGATACCTGTGAGGGTCACGTAAGACTTTTTTTTTTACAAAGGAGAATATATCAGGATTTTGCTTGGCAGCTTCTATGTCTTTCCAATATACTTGTCCATTTTGGTCTCTTAGTATGAATGGTTCATAATTTTTTTGTGATGAAGATGGCATGTTCACAGAAGATTGCATGTTCATGTTGTGGAATGGGTCGGAAAAAGTCCAATGTTGGTTTGTGTCATAAGTGTTATTGTCGATGTTGGGATTGGAATCTTGTCCAAAGTTTTCCATTTGTTGTTGTCTTTGAAGCCTAGTCTCAATTGTAAAAGGGATTTTCTCAAATGAGGATGATGAGAATGACAAGTAAATGCAAGGATAACACTAGCCTATGTTTTTTTGGATTTTTTTTTTTTTTGGATAAAGGATGACAATGCAAGGAAGTGATGATGACCTAAAATGACAATGTTGACTCAAAGTTTACCAATGCAAGATTTAAGATGACAAGTATTTTTGTATTTTCAGAATAGGGTATGCAAGATACAAACTAGGACTAATGTGACTTGGCAAAAGGAAGTACCTAAGCACTCTAAGCGCAATCGTTTCTTTCTAATTGGAAATACCAATGGACTTGAAAATGACAAGGATGACAAAGGACAAGTGAATTTTCCGAACTAGACTAATGAGTTGGAAAAATTTCACCAAAAGGACAATGACTAGGAGAATGATGACACAGTCCAAGGGTAATCGAATTTTGAAAGTAAAGATTTTGCAAAGTATGACAAGGTTAACCTAAACCAAGGTATGGAAGATGACAACCTATGGTCAAACTAATGTCAAAAGACTATGACTATGACACCTAAGGGCTGAAATGACAATTGAAAAATCTATACCTAAAGGTGTCAATGCAAGATGATGGAAAAATAGTGCAACCTTTAAGCAATTTCAGGATGATTTTTGACAGAGACTTGCTGAAGACAGTAAATTGATTTTCTAAGTTTGTGTTTGAAAAATGGAAATGTTGACAGTTTGACCTTTTAGTGTTGAATGTTTTGTTTAGAACTGTGATGAAACTAGAAAGCACTTGACAAACA
>VDFB02157871.1:21170-38446 GCA_007258455.2 Sequoia sempervirens | reverse complement strand
CATGAATATTATTAATTTTTTTAAAAATGACTATCATGGGATGGTAAGAGTCATTAAAATTTTATAAAAAAATAGCTTAAAAACTAAAAATTCAAAACATCATAATACATACATGCACAAAAGAATGAAAGGGAGAAATTAGAATCAACATATGAGTAATGATAATACCTGAATTTTTGAAAGTTTGTAGATCCACACAATAATGAAAATCCAAACATGAATGAAATTTAGTGAAAGTTGTCTACATAAGCATGCTAAAATAGAATGCACTCTAAAAGAAAAATAGATTTGACCCAAAACCAAGCAAGGGACTACATTTTGTTCTATAAAAAACATGTTTGGTAAACTCTTATCAACTTCATTTGTCAAGATAATGAAATAATATCATTATTTTCAACCAAAACCTTATCACTTAATTATTCTTAATCATAAGCAAGCGTTGAATGCCCTTTCAAGGCCCCCCTCTCCACCACTTTTATATATTATTCTCCATTTTTTTATTGAAGAAGGTATAAGGTAGAGATTGCCACATAGCTTAGATGGGGGTAAGTAGAAACATTAAGAATGGAACAAGATAGCCAATAATGAGAAAGAGAAAAGATACCTAATTGAAGAATAACTCCTATTTGAGGAAGTTGATGGAAGGTTTGTTGAGTTACTCTTCTTTATTAATATATTTATCTATTGACTTGTGTATATTTTTAACTATTTAGTTTTGGGTTTGTCTTTTTTTAAGGTAGATTAGATGAATTTTTTATTGGGGTTTCGGTTTATATAATATTATCATGATTTATATGTAGAATTATAAATATAAATATGTTATTTTAAAAGAATATACATATTAAAATAATATATGAATATTTTACATAACAAATAAAAAATAACATTTGATGAATCATTTTCATATAATTCTTTATTTTTTAATATTTGTTGTTGCATTTTTATAGTCTATCACATATTTTTCTCTCCATGTCAACATTATGGGAGCACCACTCAATTGAACATTGTTTTGAACTTCAACTAAAAGTTGTGAGAAATGTAGACCAAAATGCATGTCTTTTTTATGACAAGTATAGTGAATAAATTGACATAGAAAATCAAATAAAAAAAATTCTCAAGTTCTACATAGCCATTATGGTGGGTGTCTCATAGACTAACCAAAACTTTACTAGTATCAAAGCAATATGCCCTCAGGATTTCTACTTTTTAATGAAGATCCTTTATGTCTTCATTCCTAATGGCATAGTTGCAAATGGACTTATTTTTATGGAACTAATTAATATAATTATATATCAACAAATGGAATACATTTCTATAAAGTTGGAATCATTTTTCCATCATGTTATTCGTTCCTATTTATACATTTTATTACACTTGGCTCCATGTTATCAATGTCCACACATATTATTGCATATCTAACTTTTATTATCCCCTTTATTGTCACCCATATCTACAAATTCATTCTCTACCTAGATACTATTACTTCCATGTCCTAAACCAATCACATACGTACAAGATTGATCCTACACCTATGGATTTGACCCCTAAATTTTTAAAATTTAAATTCAAAATTTGGTTGAATCCTTACTATTTCTTTCTCACGTTGATCCAACTTGGTTCAAATTTGGAGTGATTTAGTACTATATACTTATATTCCAAGGAATTCAATTGTATTTATCTAATCATCCTCTTATATCCAATAAACATTCACAAAATCCTATGAAATGGATAAAAGAATCATTTGAGGAATACTTTAACTAGAGCACGAAAACAAACTAATCCTACATTATCATTCTAGAACATATACATGTCTAAATATTATCGTTCTCAGGAATTTCCACGAGTGTAAAGAATGGTATTTCTAGGAGGTTGACCTATTGGTTTTTTCCTTGCTTACCGTGGTTATACCTTTCATTGGATAAACCCTTTTCATTTCAATATACCTTGTAGCTCAATTAGTTTAAAGCACACATCACTTAATCTAGCTTATCTTTTAACATATGGGCTTTTCTTCTCTATCATTTGTCCTGAGGAAAAATCATCATCTCACTCATCTTATGTATTTTTCCTTTATTAGCTCTTAATGTTCATAGTAATCTTAAAGGGCTCCCTTAATGTGTAGGGATCCTTATCCCTTAACAAATAGTTTATCTTGGCACAATAAGTATTGCAATATAGGGCAAGGAACATAGAACCATTTGGTCTCATGTATGCAATCCACTTGTGTGCCTATTCCTCGGGGTTAGATTTCTAACTTTTTAAACCTTGAGATTTGTTTGTGCATTGTGTTTTAAGGATTTTTTTCCCTAATTTGATTGTCACTTTTTGGAACCCACTCTCTTATCTTTCTTTCATTGTAAAATTTAGTCATGGCTTGTAATCAACACTTGTCCTTGGTCTATGACTATTCCTATATCAAATATCTTCACATGTTTTCAAAATTGGTTGCATCTTTTCCATTAATCCTTGAGAAAATTATATTCTTTTAACAAAGAGATGGTGCTCCACACCCCATGGATACATGTTGGTGTAAATAGGTAATTTTCCTAACTAGTTAATTAGTGGAGTCTTATTTATATGTCAAGTCCACTTAGGTCCTAGGAATATTCAAGTCATTTAGATAAGATTTTATATTTTTAGGTTTTATTAAATATTAGTGTCTTAGGTCATTTAATGATGGCTCATGTCATTTAATAATGACACAAGTCATTTAATGTTTTGGAATTTGGAGCTTCATCACACCTTGTCTATATAAGCAAGGTCATTGTACACTCTTGTAACATACCTCATCATCATCAAAACGAGGTATTGGAAAAGGTGTTGCATGAAGCCAGCTCGACCTCGAGTGGGCTAAAGAACATCGGGCGGACAACGAAGGTTATATCCAATTAATGACTGATAAAAATATGTCTGTCAAGGAACTAGATGTGGAAAAAGTTAAAGAATATTTCCATAAGAAGATGGAGGAGAGTGCAATGGATGACATATCTCCGCTCTTCATGGATTTTGTTGCTAGGGAATTCACTCGATCAAAAAAATGGTGGAAGCTACTTGAAATGTACCAAGCATGGAGAAGAGATGGTTGGTAGATGCCTTCTTAGTCCATACTTTTGGTTGTTTGTTGATGACATACAGTTGTGTAAAGTTAGCCTGGACTTAGATTAACAGCTGCTCTAAATTTATATTGTTTGTCCATGCTTATGGTGAATGAATAATTGAATATCTGCAGTCCTTTGAAGCTTGCACAAATTTCATGAGACTGTGTAGTAATCTGGTTAAGTGAAATTTTGTTTTAGGAAGGTTGTCCATAGTAAAATCCTCCATGATCACTATTCATTGCTGAATTTCAGGTCTAGGAACCTTCTCTCTTCCTTGCCCTTTTCCTTTTTTTTTAATAAGTAACCTATGCTAAGGTTCATTGCACATTGTAAAGCCAAATCTTAAGCTAAAGATAGGAGTTCAAACTGATGTTCGAACCTACAGCAAATTGCGCACTAACTTCCCACTTCAAGGAACTCCATTTTGTGATCCTACTTCCTTCCAGCCTAACTTCGTGAGTCCACCCCATGATTACCACTTATTACAAGACTTTATTCTAGCCTAACTTCAGAGAAATTGGCTTGGCGAATGAAGGTAGCAAGGTATTTCTAGATTCAAGACTTTTACTTAATGCTTATTACAAGAGGAGTTTCTAGATTCAAGAGGAGTTTATTATAATGAGCCCAAGACTATTGCAACATCTTTCCAGAGCTTTGGGGGTTTTTTTTTATGAGGTTTCAAGTGCTCTTTCCTTGTTAAAAGTGTTTGGTGGTGTTTGGGAATGAAATGATGGATATTTACTATTTTTGAGCGAAATCCTTTTCTGTCTAGCCCTGAAAACGACATATACCATATAACATCATACACATAAGCTTTAAACTGGCAAAAGAAATTTGGTGATGAGGAGATAATTTATGCAAATTGAAATATACCTCCCTCTTAAGACACCTATTGATCAAGTTTCTCAACACTCATCTCTTCATCATAGGGCTATATGTTGATCTAAATTTTTTAGATGTACAACGGATGTCAGATAGCCCATGAATATCATTAATTTTTTTTTAAATGACTGTCATGGGATGGTAACAATCATTAAAATTTTATAAAATGATTGTCATGGGCTATAGATAGTCATTAAAAAGATTTTTGTTTCTGGATTTTTAATTTATTTCTGTATTTTGTATTTTTAAAAAATTGACATCCCATAGCAAAGAGAAATGACTTTGAGAAAATTCCAAGCTTTTGAACATATTTTATGTTTTCATAATTTGAAATCATCTAAAACTAATTGCAACTCCAACAAGGTGGTTGGTTTAAGAGGAGGTCATGGAATTGACACTTGGATCAGATCTTGGCATGAGGTATTCGTATCAAACATATGTTTGGTTTATTGATTTATGTGCATTAAATGATTTTCTTCGAAGTGTAAGTGTGTTATGTGGTAAGTAAGTATATGGTAGTAGTGTATATCCTCACCATTATCTCATGAATGGACAATCAGACTATGGATATACTTTAGAAGGTGGACTTCACTAAGTATTATTTATGATGGATTGTGAGATGAGGTAATGTTTAAAAAAAGCTCCGAAGTTGGGACATATATGAATGTAATAGCTCTCCATTTAATGATTCATTAAAGGGGTAGTGATTTTGGCATTCAATTGTTTCTCTTGTTGAACATGGATGATGATGGACATGATTTTTTGTTGGGCTGAGAGCTTTTGCAAACATATTCATCATGTCTCAAAATACCTTTTCTTGGAACTTTTGCTAATTTGTCTCTATATTGTGACCTTGTTGGTGAGGTTGTGGATTGACACAAGGGGTCTTGTTTCTTTATAGTCATTTTTAATATTTTTCTTGGCATGTAAGGTTAGGTGGTTAAACCATGATATCTTCAAGGGGCACAAATCCTACTTTGTGTGTCAGGTATGTATCCCCTTGTTATAATATGAAATATTTTTTCTAAAAGTATTGGTAGTAAATCCATCATAAAGAATTAAAAGAGTTAAAGGTGGATCTTATGTTGGGGGATCTTATGGTCATATCCCCTTTGGTATATATCAAATAACTATGCTTAAAATGATTCGAGAGAAATCCTTGTGAAAACATGACCTGCTTCCTATAGGGATTGACGTTCTCAAATTGGCATTTCGTGAGCAAAATTGTCTAATGTATTCAGATACTAGACTTGTTTGAAATTTTGAATATCTAAACATTTGTTTTTAAATTAATAAATTCTTCCTATAATAAAAGATTTGAAGTGCAAAAGCATTACTTTTATTGCATGTGCATAAATAAACTTTGGAATATATAGATGTTTATATGTAGAAATATACATCACTTACTACTAGGTAAATATGAATGTCTTCTTTAACAATCATGGTAATGTAAATGGTCTCCATCATGCTCATTCCTTTTTATTTTATGGACCTTGTAAATTTTCTTGTCAATGTAAGAATCTTAAGATCTTCTCTAATGTGTGACTTTGTTAATTACAGTTTTTATTATTTGCTCATTCCTTTTTTATTTTATGGACCTTGTAAAATTTAGAATGGATTGTTCCATATAGAAATTTTTTATAATATGCATACTTTATTTATCAGGTTGGAGAAACTTTGGTGGATTTAATTGTAGATGAAAATCATGAGACTTTAGTAAGTTGGGGACAAATACAGGGGTCCTCCACAGAGTCCTAGGAATTTGGTTTGCAATCTAGAGAGTCTCTGAATAACATAGAAAATAGGGAAAAGGTATTGTATACTCCTGCAGTTTGTCATATGGCAAAGGAATATGTCATCAATTTAGAGGATACTCCTGGTATATTGAGTGTACAACATCATTTACTTAATAGCCTAACAATTGAAATTAAGGGCTTGACAATGGTACTAATTCACGAAAAATCTAATATTTTAACGTATAAATCTAAATGTAATATATGGATTCCATCCTCTTAAAGTTAGTGTAAGCAGATACATAATTAATTTGAAGCTATCACTTCTCTATTGAAACCTTTGTTGCACACACAACATCATTACTAAATGACCTGCCAATTTACCTCATGTACTGCGTACCAAAAAATATAGCAAACATTTTTCTAAATAACCTTCCAAAAAATATATTTTACCAATTGTATAATAATTTGTCACATGATGTAAAATCATGATTTTTTAAATTTTATTTATATTCTATATATACTTTTGAATTAAAAAATGTTTTATCATTTTTTTAAAATAATATTTTTAGTGTATCTTTATTATTTTGTATACTAAATAAAATCTTTTCATGGTTTCTTTAAAATAGATAATCAAGTTTAATATATATTGTATAGAGATTTTTTATTATTTTAATATATATTGTATAGATATTTTTTATTATTTTTAATAAAATATTTTATTTATTATTAGTTTTTAAATTGTCAATAAAAATTATTAATTATTATTTAACTATATATCATAAATAAATTCTTCCGAAACATATATTTCTCATCATAAATATATTTTACCAATTGTATAATAATTTTTCACATGATGTAAAATCATGATTTTTAAAAATTTATTTATATTCTATATATACTTTTGAATTAAAAAATATTTTATCATTTTTTTAAAACAATATTTTTAGTGTATCTTTATTATTTTGTATACTAAATAAAATCTTTTAATGGTTTCTTTAAAATAGATAATTAAATTTAATATATATTGTATAGATATTTTTGATTATTTTTAATAAATTATTTTATTTATTATTAATTTTTAAATTGTTAATAAAAATTATTAATTATTATTTAACTATATATCACAAATAAATTATTCTGAAACATATATTTCTCATCATAAATTAATTAATTATTAAGAAAAAATAGTCAGGTGTCCCTGTAGTGAGCAACCCATACCTTAGATACCTGGGGAGAAATTATTACAAAATATTATTTTTATACAAAATATATAATATAATATATTTTATATTTACCCTATATTTCTTATATACATTAAATTATATTATATGTCATAAGTAAATTCTTGTAGAAAGGCATATTTTTAATCCTAAATTAATTATCAATAATAAATATAATATTATTATATTTATATTATATTATAAAATCATATAATATTATATTCTTGTAGCCGCTTATCCAAATATAATTCTCAGATAAAAAAATTCAAATAATATAATATAATTCAATCCAATATAATATTTGTGCTTAAAAATATAATTATATGTGTCGTGAATTGGAAAAGTTGCTATCCAACGAATAAAAAAATGGAAGATACAATTGCAAATAAATCAAAAAATGAGACTGCACGGAAGTCTAGGGCATATGGAACAAGGACTAATGAGGACTGGCAAATACAACACTAGCACATCAGGTATGTCAGGTTAGTAGCTACGGCCATCGGAGGCACAACGGGTATGTTAGGATGAATGGCAGTGGATGGCCATCGATGCCATGCGATGCAAATTGTTGCCCCTATAAACATTCTCGTAGTGGAGCGAAGTGGGTGGGAAATCCAAATTCAAATCTAGCGATGGCATTGGTGATGAAGTTGATCCAGATTGTGATGGGGAAGCAAATGAATCGGTTGGTCCATCGAGGCTCCCTCTGTCCTTTTTGGACTTATGGCTCTGTTTCCTGGGGTCGTTAGAGGTTTGTTGTGCTGCAAACATTTTTTGTGGTGTTCTCTCTAGTGGTTGCCCCCGTGTTAGCTTGTGTGACTGCTAGGGGAGCTTTGTATTATTTTCTTCTCTAACTTGCATTCCTATTGGTCAGGTTTGGATTGCTGAAGGTGTCTTTAGAGGTAGTTGTGTCTAGGTTGCTATCGATGTTGGCCTCGTGCAGTTATGTTGGTGTGTTTGGTTCTCCAGTGTGGGTGATGACATCCTTCATGAGAATGTGGATGGCATGGAGTGGCTTGTTTTCTAATGGGCTTTCTCCTAGGGTGACATATGCTTCTTTTGTAGCCATTGTGGGTGTTACTTTCTATGTAGGACCTTGTTCTTGTACGACCGTTGTTGCTTTTGGTAGTGTTTTCCCTTGTGGCTCTTTGTTGAATGGGGGTTTTTCTTTGAGGTGTGGCTCTTTGAGCCTTTGAGTGTGATGCTAGAGGTTATGTTAAGTGATTTTCCTAACATTTTTTCTAAGGATTTTGATGGCCTGTTTTTAGACTCCATTGGGCGTGCAGGGTTGGATGTGGTTTTGTGTTGGGGTGTGAAGCCACATAAGTGGTTTACACTTTTGTGGAGGAAGGAAATTTTGAAATTTCCACACTCTTCATAGAAAAGTGGTTCAGCCGAACCATATGGCTCGACTGAACCATTTGAATGGTTCGGCTGAATCCCCACTGAGCCTAATAAAAAAAGTCATATTTAAGGTGGTTCGGCTGAACCCCTTGAATATGAAAAAACCAAAAAAAGTGCTTTCACTTTCACACTTTCACTGTGAATTACCAGTCACTGTCCCTGCGCGCGGCGAATAGAATCCGAACGAACGGCGACCCAACAAAATTTCTCACTGGCGAAAGAAAATTTTGGGTCCTCTCTTCAAACTTCATCATTCCAATTTGCATATCGACCGCTATTGAGCATGAGGTATTTAAAATTCCATTTTTTTTAGTTCAAAATGCATGTATTTGTTTAATTTCGAAACCCTATATGCAAATTTTTTTAAATTTGTTGAATTCAAATTGCACTTGTTTGATTGTTTGAAAGTTTTTAAAGCATTTTTAATATAGTATTTTGCTTCCCCATTTTGCATAATCCAAGGGTTTGAGTAAGGAAAAATGAGTTTCCTCCGAAAGTTAGTGCAAAAAAACATTATAATAGCTCTCAACATAGTCTAAAAAATGGAGATAAATACATTCCTAAAGACTAGAAATGTAGGGTTAAGCTCACAAAATAATTTTAAAACTACAAATTTAGGGTCAAACTTGTAGATGAAAATGAAAATTTCATACATGTAGGAGTGAACCGTGAAAGTCATAGCTTGATTTTTTAAGGTGTTATAATATTAAATCTTATAAAAAATCAAGAATCATATCATTGATTACGTACATTGCAATAAAATATCTCCATATAACAAATGAAGCTAGTTCCATATCTTCATGTAGTGTGTACAAATTGAAATATAATTGACTAAAACTATAAGTTACTCTTATTGAACAATTTCCTCATGTAGTGTGTATAAATGGAACCATTGATTGAAAATATAAATCAAACCATCAAGAACAAAGACTTGATTGTGTCTTCATGCCCTCAATTAATATCATTTACAAAGTTTGGTCTTGGGAACCATAAAATTAACAATTACATTCTCTACCCTATTATTTGATGTATTATAATGCAATTTTCTATACTCCCAAGCAAATTCAATGGTCACAAGTTTGTAGAGACACTCTAGAAAAAGGTCTATCATGTGTTTAAAATATTATTCATATTGTAACACTAGAGATTCTAAGTAATATGAGAATGCCTGCATAATTTTATATAATGTATTTTCATCATCACTAACTATAGTAGACTAGTTTCTATCACTACTCAATTCATCTTCTTTCATTAGTCCATCATGACTTGATTATTCATCCTCCTTTATATTTAGAGAATAAGAACAATATATAGAACCACTACAAAATCTTCACACATATCACTAAAAGTTGATGTTTGGTATAAATGTATCCACATGCAAACAAGAGCCACCTTTGGACAATTACTATTATCAAAAGGACAAACCTTATTAGAGCGAGTGCAAAAAGATGTGGGGCCAAAAAGTGGCCACCCCACCTTTTGGCCCCATCATATTAAGTATCAAGCATTAATGTTGAGGTACGCTATTCGAGGAAACTTGAATGATGAGTAAGTGAAGAGAGAGTGGGACTTTATTGTTCACAAAGTGGGAAGAAATAAAGGCAAAGGAAGTGGAAATGGGAAACATGTAGAGAATATGGCAAAAATGGTGGAAATCAAGGAAAGATTAAAAGGAAAAGAAAGAGGGAAAAGGGGAGGATAGAGGCAAAAGGAGGAAGAAGGTAGTGCAAATTATACATTTTTGAAGCTTGTGAAATTCGAGTATGTAAACCTAATAGTTTTTACTTGGTGGTAATGAGGTATGATTTTTTATGAAGGTTCTTTTTAGTATTTTTATATGTAATGTAAGAGAAAAAGCTATTCTTGTATGAAATTCTAGAAATCATGTTAAAAAGCATTAGCTTGTAATTTCTACTATGTGAATGGAAATCTATTGCTCTACCTAGGACATTTAGAAGCTTGTGTTGCATTCATGAAGCCAAACATAGTAGATATTTTTTTTACTTTATGTGTGTTATTGGAGATAGGGTTTTAGTATATAGAACCATACAATAAAATGGGGTAATTCCTTGTTTGAACTAAAAACCCTACTATTTTTTAGTGAAGGGATAGCTAGCTATAACATTTTGACTTTCACTTGTGAGTCTAAACACCCATATGGGTTATTGTTGCTTTGTCTTATGGATTATGGTAGTAAATTCTTAAGATGTATGTAAATCTAGAAGACCAATGTTGAATCTTTATTTGTTGATAGGCTAAATAGAGTTAGAACTAGTATGGGTTCATTACATGTATGCCATTCAACATTCATGCACATCATATATATGTGAGAGAGATAGTGATAAAGAGAGATAGAGATAAAGGGTAATATAGATAGATAGAATAAGCACAAACCATTTGCTATGAATATGCACAAAATATTTATATATTGATCTTGATAAGGTCATGAAGACATACATAATACATCATGAAAATATCATATACAGTGACATGAGGCCAACATTGTCTCTTAGACTACAAAATATCACCAATATATATTCATGAAAATAGTTATGAATGTGTCATAAAGATATAAAAGTGTTTATGTATGTGTAGCAAATTCTATTAATGAAACATTATGCCTCTCTTTGCTTGACTAGAAACTGAACTTCGATCCCTTGAATTAGTTATTATCTTGCATTGTGTTGATTGTGTGTGCCCCTAACAATTATGCAACTCAACCTACACACACAAACATATTATAAAATTAGAGATTATACCAAAATTTATAAATAAATAAAATATTGTTTTAAAATGATATTAAAATAATAAACACACTTACAACAAACTAATACTCAACATCATCAACAAAGGGTTGTCCTCAAAAGAGGATGCTTACAAAACAAAACCAAAATGTGTGTGTATCCATATATACATATATATACATGTATGCATACACATATACATATACATACATGTATATACGTATACATAAATATACATACACACATACATACATACATACATACATACATATGTGTGTGTATTTATGTATACGTATATATGTATACATATATATATATATATATATATATACATATAGAAAATAAATGTATGTATATACATATATACATGCATATATACATATGTATGTATACATGAATGTGTCTACATATCTACATATACATATATACATATATACATATTTAGATACGTGCATGTGTATGTATACATATGTAGATATATTCACATATACATGAATATGTATGTATAGTACATGAGTAATTTTTTTAATGAAAACCATGTTTAGGAATGAAAATATCCAATCCCTTATGCTTCTAAACTAAAGTTTGCAATGCTTATGGTTCTTTTGGCCTTATAGATTCTTGAATCATTTTATAATATAAAACCAAAATATAACCTACTTTGGCTCTAATAATTGTAAACCCTTTAGGAATTCTAAATTGTTGCATCTTGTCTTGATTTTCCCACCATTGTTATTCCTTTTGAAAATTTTACAAATTAGGCAAAGAATCCTTGCACTTATATAGAGGATCCTTATGTATGTTCTTAAAATTATTTAAGGTTAAATGACTTAATCTAAAATAAAGGCATATACGGATCTCTTGCAATTGTAACCTCTTTACTAGTGTTCAAACATATTTGATACCTTAATGGCATGACATAGATGATGTTGCTTGATATTGCTTTATCCATGGATACCCAAATAAAATATGAGATACATCTAAAGAAGAAAGAATATGACATAGAATAAGAACTTCCCTCATCTTTTAGACCAAAAAATTAAGGTAAAATAATGTATCCTATAGTTTCAATCAACATATCATTAGTCAATTTTAAATAAACCCTCAAATATGCATATGCTTGTTGATAAAATGATGATAAAACAAAAATTATTCAATGCATACATTTTATTGGTGAGTAAGATCAATAAACACACCCTTACATGGTTCATGATCCACACAAAACCAAATGACCATTATAATTATTTGGTAACATCTCACAATGTGAAGAAGGTGTCAAAAAAATTAGCATACCTAAATCGTAAATTGACTTGTCATAAAGTGGGTGGGTAGCTTAGTGGTGGAGATTTGCATCCTAACTAGTTCATGGAAATTTCAACATGAGGAGAACTAATAGTAAAATAATAATATCTTTTGACAACATAGGCATCCAAGTACTCATTCCAAGATTGTTGAAGATACAACATTAATACATTAGGATTTCAATTAAATATCACACTTTCCTATAAAAAAATCCCAATTGATCTATCTTTTGGTAGTGCATTTAGTTTGATATATTTTTCTTCCCCATACTTACAAGATTCCTTTATTATCGAAGCTTATTTACTCTAGTATGTTATCCTTGGTTCTCATATGAACTATATATATATATATAATTCAATCAAGATCCTCTTATCATTACAAATTTAAACTTAGCTTATTTTTTCTCCCAATTTCTTCTTAATGAACATATGGTCTTTCTTCCTCTATTAGCCTACTCATGCACCATCACCAACCATGAATGAATCTCCATGAAGCTAAATACCCATTTGTACTTGGTTGGTGTAAGTTGGGATTAGTGTTCCATTCACTTAAAATCTTATCTTTAATGTTGCTTTTTTCTAAATTCTTTCTAAAGGGCATAAATTACAGTCGATAGAGCTTTGATTTTAATATTTTCTTAAAATTAAAAATATTAATGAGTTTGATGCATTAAGCTAAAAAATATCAATTTGGACACCATTAAAACCCTCGAGAGACTCTCGCAAAGTGAAAATGAGCTCCAAAATTTTATAGTGTGATATGTGAGAAAAAATGAAAAGGTAAGCAATGGGCTCAAGATATTATTATAATAAAATTAAATAAGGAGATCGTGATGATTATTGTACTAGGAGTTACATTGGGAAGAGTGGAGCATCTTTTCATAATAGATGAGACTTATTGTAGTTGACATCTTCATCATAAAGCACTAGTATTGGGAGTGGTTACTATCAAGGTTATGGGATTTAAGGTCCTATATCATTAGTTCGTTTATATTTTGTGTACATGTTCCAATATTTTGTGTACATGGTTTCCAATATAGTTATATGATGTATGTATAGGTGTACATTTTAACTTGGTTAGCTTTCCTAGCAAGTTCTTCATTACAACAATCCTCCACCTTGTCCTCAATCAAGCCCACTAAATGCTTCCTCTTAAAAAACATAACATTAAGTACCAAAACATGATTCAAGTACCAACACATTCAAGTACCAAAACATTAAGTATGATGATTGGGATGAGAGGATCAACTTGGGGAGGATTATTATAACATCATTAGTTGGAACTTTTTAATTTCATCTCTTTGTATTCCGTGTTGTTTTTAATATTTTTAATTAGAGTGCAGATGATGTTAATATACATTTAATGATGCATTTTTGATGTGCTATAATTTTTTGATGTTCTCAAGGCTATATAATTGAAGTTCATTTATGTTAACAACTATTAGATTAAATATTTTTATCCCCAATTATTTTCAAATGATTTTATACTTTAATCTTTATATTCTTATTCTTTCTTTCATCGTTTCATTTAAAATTTGAACCATTTAAGGATGCTATGTTATAGATTATAGTTGTCTTCCAATTCTTTTTAAATCAAGTTAATAGTATGAAAATATTATTGATGAGTAGATGAATTAAATTACAAGTTCTATTTTAGATTTGTATTCTTTTTATCTAGATATATTATTTACCAAAGTCTCATTGTTTTTTTAGGTGTACTGTATATATATAACATGGAAAATGTAGATCATGTTTCACCTATGCTAGAATCTTTGTTTGAAAATACTAGTAATGAGATAAAAAAATTAAGAGATTCATTAGCACAAGGTGCAAACCCAGGGATATATAGTGAACCATGCATGTTAATATTGCATAGTCTAGAAAAACTAAAAGATGAACTTGAGAGGACTAGTGCATATTCCGCAGATAGAGTGACTGCTATTCTTTCCCGCATGCGGGAAGAAGTACATGGTGATGTTCCTCTTAAACAAATATAAGATAGTATCACCAAAGAAATGATAAAAGCCACTTTTTCCATTTTATCAAAATGTCGTAGGTTAAGGGGGATACCCGAGGTCACGAGATGTGTTGATCGTACTATGGCCTCATTGATCTACCCACGATTTCTAGCTGACACATGTAGGTCTATACCCAAACAATGATCAAATTCCATTGTATTTTGTTCAGCAGTTGTATGCTGAGGTCCATTTAGGCCTCAAAGTTAAACAAACCTGGACATTCCACCATATGTTGGTCAGGGGCGTGGTAGGATTGCTGATAGGCCCACCTATCGTCAAGCAGATAGACCACCCCCAATGTTTAGGGTATTAGTTGGTGATAGGTCTCCTGCTCTCACCCCAGTTCTAGCCCCCATAGCAGATGAGGTTGTTGTTGCTTCCCAAAAGGAAGCAATTGACACTGTAGGTGACATTGCGGCTACCACCACTAGGATATCTGATGATCGTGTAGGTCAGTATTTGATATCTAGACATTCTCGATCCACACCATTTTCAGCACAGTGGACCACCATGGATCCTTTTACAATGACTGGCATCCCTACTCCTACACAGCTTGATGCACTTACAAGAGATATGGCACGCATGACTCTACATTGTTTGGCTGAGGACCTGTTGGAGGCATATTCCTACATTGCATCAGACAATGGGATCGGTATAGAGCATGTTAGAGATCATTTGAGACATAGAGGTCGTTCAGTTCCAGGATCCCATCACTCTCAGCCGACCACTAGTTCGCATCAGAATCCACCTCAGTTCATCCTGATGGCTACCGGACTATGGGTTTTCTTGATATGTTGATTGGATTACGGTTCATCATCACCGGTGCCATCTCACCTTCATAGTCCTCTATATTCATCATTTCTGGCACGACATGGGATAGATCAGATGGATGCAGATATTGATTCGTCGCTTGATCGTTTGGTCCATATGGTGGAGGCGAATGTTGCAGAGGACTTAGGTCATCCGATATCAAATGATGTGCATGTATGTGTGCATGTGCATGTTTCAATTCTTTTTTCATTATTTTTTAAATTTCTTTTTAACTAGATATTCATTTAAGTTGATATATATGTGTGTATATATATTGGTATAGGTGGACATACCTCATATCACTCCTAGCCTTGGTCCAGATCATGTGCATGATCGATGTGACTCTGTGGATGAATCTACTATTAGTGGACATGTGAGTTTTCATAAAATATATATTTATGTATGCATAGATAAATACAAGTTGTAGATTGATATTTAAAATACAAGTTCATTTAAAAATAACTTTCATAAAATTTATTTAATAAAAATTATATGTATTTAACACATCTTGTACAAAATTTTATTTGCAGGGCTCAGCACATCCATCAGAGCGGGACCGTTCTCATTTAGATGGCCATTCGTCTAGGAGTAGACATTCTTATTAGGCCATGCATTCTAGATTTATGATCTTTATCACATGTGTATTTGATTATATATGATGATCTTTAAAATAGTATTTGATATTTGATGATCTCTTACACTTGCTTATATGATCTAGACATACATTCGCTTGTTTTTTGATCTTTAGTATTCGACATTAGATGATCTTTAATTTACATTTTGCTTTTATGATATATGTAAATATATTTTCTTATATGATATATACATACATTTGCCGGTTTGATTAAATAATATGTGTTATGTTTATATGTATTGAATTCTTTTACATATATGTACATGTGTTTGCTTATGGTTTAAACATGTTTACACATAATATATGTATGCGATTGCTTTAAATATTCAATATACATACATGTTTTCTTTTTTATGGCCTCTTACAACTTACATTTCCTTATATTCAATATACATTTGATCTCTAGTAGAATTTTAGGGAAATCAATGCCATTTTATAATTAAGTTCATTCATGTTGATTACAATAAATATTTTTTTAAAAATGACTTAAGTAACATGAACCATTGAGTTGAGAACAAGATATAATCTTTTTGACAAGTAACTTGAAATTCAATTCAAACTATATCGAGCTATTATACGTTTCTTACAAGTAACTTGAAATTCAATTCAAATGTTTAATTAAGAAAATTTAATTCAAATTATACAGTCTCTATTATACATTTTCGACAACTAACTTGAAATTCAATTCAAATTATACCTCTAATATTTATACATTTTTTGACAATTTACCAAAATTCTAAAATTACTAGATATGTTGTGCATACCTATGAATTAAATAACAACAAACTCCACAATGAAATAACTTGTTTTTTTATTACTTGATTCATTTAAACTAGAGGATCTAGTTATTCCATGTACACTTGAATAATTTTGATTCACTTGGATCACAGATTTTGGAGAAGTTTTTGCACATTTATCAAGGAGGCAAATATTGGAGCTGGACAACTTTTCATTTTTATCAATCAAGGAAAAATTTGGAGGATAATTTAACTAAGTTGGTAGAGGACTTGTTTAGGGTCATATTTAAGTTGAAGAAGAAAATGGGACAACAAAGGAAAAGAAAAAATGCATCTCAACGAAAATTGTCAAAAGAAGAAGAACAAAAGAGGCGTGATCAAAACTTGGAAAATTATCATAGAAAGAAACAAGGTGCATGCTTGTTTCTTCTCTCTCTCACTCTCAAGTGTGTGTTTAGTACTCTTGCCTTGAAGGTTTCTAACCATCATTGCACTTAAATGACTATAAATACTTTTAAATATCCTCAAGTCATCTTGGTCATGCAAGTTGCAATGTTTATATGTTCCTTGACTCCAATTCCTTAAGCCAATTCTTTTTTTTTCAATATTTTTGTTGTGTCTTTGGTCTTTTATTTTCATCACTTCAATGTTCTCAAATTATTTTTATTTTTTATTCTCTAGGGATTCCTCAA
>VDFB02157871.1:0-21070 GCA_007258455.2 Sequoia sempervirens | reverse complement strand
AAGAGAAATTAGAGTTCCACGACTTCTTTGAATAGAGACAGATAAATTTTGCTTGGTCATATACTGACATGCCTGGGTTAGATCTTGAACTTGTTCTACATCACTTGCCTTTACAACCAGGTGCCAAACCAGTAAAACAGAAGTTGAGAAAAATGTATCCACAAATTGCTTTATTAGTCAAGGCAGAACTCAAGAAACTCTCAGACATTGGTTTCATCAGATCTATTATCAATAATCATGCAGACATTACTCAATCTTGTACCAATTACCAAACCAGCTGGGGGCATCCGCATATGCACTGATTTTAGAGATATCAACAAGGCTTGTCCTAAGGATGACTTCCCTTTGCCTAACATAGACATGATAGTTGACATGATAGTAGGATATGAGATGTCCCTATGGATGGATTCCCGATATAAATCCAGACTGGGAATTCGCTACTAAAGATCAAATTCAAGACAAATTTTCACTTGTCCTTTTGGGGAACGATGTCGAATGTTATGCCCTTCGGACTTACGAATACAGGAGCAACCTATCAACGTGCCATGACTACTATCTATCATGATCTAGTGCATACTTGTATGGAGGATTATGTCAATGACCTTATTGTAAAATCCAAGACAAGGGCATAACATCTACAGGTTTTAGACAAGATATTTTAGAGGCTGGAGAAGTATAATGTGAGACTCAATCCAAAGAAATGTGTGTTTGGAGTCAAGTCAGGAAAGCTGTTAGGTTATATCATTTCTAGATGAGGCATTGAAGTAGATCCTGCTAAGGTGAAAGAAATCATGGACATGCCACCACCCAACAATCTTATTCAACTAAGGACATTACAAGGAAGGTTGCAATCTATCAGAAGATTTATAGTGCAGCTAGCAGACAAGACACACCCTTTTCAACATCTACTTAAGAAAGGAGTACCCTTTGCATGGACACCTAGGTGTGAAGAGGCTTTTCAAATGATTAAAGAATATTTACTTACACCACCTATTTTAATGCCACCTGTTGAAGGGAGACCATTGATTCTTTATATCACAGCAACCCATTCATCACTCGGAGCATTGCTTGCACAGAATGATGAAGAAGGACATGAAAGGGAAGTCTATTATGTCAGCTGGACTTTGGTTGGTTATGAGCTCAACTATAGTAACATTGAACGTTCCTGTCTTGTAGTAGTATTTGCTACCCAAAAACTGAGGCACTACATGCTAAACCATCAAACAATGCCGATTGCTAAAATAGACCCTCTGAAATATCTTCTTAGTAAGGCAGCATTAATAGGGCAACTGGCCAAGTGGGTAATGATACTTAGTGAGTATGACATCCAGTATGTAGAAAGAAAAGCTATTAAAGGACAGGTCATTGCTGATCAGTTAGCTGACGCACCCATACAGGCAGATCACCCATTAGTTGCAGACTTTCCTGATGAGTTCATATTCACATTTGACACAAACATAACATGGAAACTGTACTTTGATGGCTCACATACAAATCATGGTTCAGGGGCTGGTATATTGTTTATCACACCACAGGGTGATTCCATCCCTAAGTCATTCAGGATTGCATTTCCATGCACTAACAACATGGCAGAGTATGAAGCTCTGGTGACAGGGTTACGCATGGCGGTCAAGTGGAAGATTAAGGTTTTACAGGTTTATGGCGATTCTCAATTAGTAATCAGACAGGTAAATGATGATTATGAGACTAAGGATGATAAGCTTACTCCATATAAGCGCATGGCTGATAGTTTTAAAGAGTACTTTGACAAAGTCAAATTTCATCAAATACCTCAGATTTTAAACAGGGCAGTAGACGCTATGGCCACAATTGCATCACTTCTTGGCATTCCTAACAACGTGCCTAAGTTTGAGTTCTTGGTGGAACAGCTTTTGGTCCTAGCCTATGATATCCCAGATTCTGAAATGGTGTGTGACATCGTTGGTCCCAATTCCCCATGGTACAAATAAATCTATGATTACCTTCATGCTGAACTCATACCCACTGGCCTATCCAATAACCAACGTAGGACATTCCTCCGCAAGTCAGCCAAATACACCATCGTCAGAGACACCCTATATAGACGTACCCTAGATAATACCCTATTGAGATGTCTTGATTCTACTGAAGCACAAACAACCTTGTGTGGGGTGCATGAGGGTATATGTGGTTCACATTCTAGCAGTCCTACCTTAGCCAAAAAGATTATGAGACTGGGTTATTATTGGCTTACTATGGAAAAAGACTCATATGCCTTTGTAACAAAATGCTGCCAATGCCAAGTTCATGGAGATTTGATACATGCCCCAGCACAAGAGCTCTGTCCTATCACGTCACCATGGCCCTTTGCCCAATGGGGACTCGACCTCATAGGTAAGATCCACCCCACATCATCTAATGGACACAAGTTCATTATCACCCACACCGAAACACCTCTTTTACGGCGCGGGATTGAAGCCATTCCTATGACATACATTAACGACACATAGATTTCTAGATTTATCCTAAACTATATCATCTATCAGTATGGTGTCCCTCAGTCCATCATTACTAATAATGGCCACCCATTTAAGAACTTTCAAGAGGTCTCACACTGCAGGATGAATTTCATATCCAACATCACTTCCATACTACCCAGCAATAAGGTAATGGCCAAGGTAGGTACTCAGCACTAATATTAGAATCCTCAAGAAGACTGTCAATGATGCTGGTCGTGACTGGCATTTACAGCTTAACCCTGCCTTATGGGCTTATCGTACAAGTATCCGTACTCCCACTGGTGCTACCCCATATTCACTTGTCTTTGGGTTTGAAGCCATTTTACCTATTGAGGTCGAGATTCCTTCCCTAAGGGTATCCCTAAAAGGCCACATTGATGATGAAGAGTACCTAGTGTTGAGACTCCATGAGCTAGAATTTTTAGATGAGTGAAGACAGAAGGCACTAGACCATCTCCAAGCATACCAAAATCACCTTCGTCGTAGCTATAACAGGAGAGTCTTGAACAGAAACTTTGACATTGGTGACCTGGTTTTAATGGAGAACCCAAAGAATCAAGCAGAAAGAGAAAAACCAAGAAAGTTTGAACCTAATTGGTTAGGACCTTATATTGTCACAGAAGCTTTTGGATCAGGAGCGTACCAACTCTCTACTCCTGAAGGGGAACCATTGTCATCACCAATCAATAGTATGCATCTGAAGAAGTTCTACGCATAGCTTCTAGGAGCCTTTGTCTTAATTAGCAAAAATACAAAAAAATTAGAAAATCAAAAAAAAATTGTTATCAAGGTGAAAACCTGGCAAATAGGCGTCTTGGTAACACCAAAAAAATTAGATAATATGGAAAATAGTAAAGACAAATCATTCGTCCAATGGTGAAAACCACTTCGGTGGCACCTTGGATAGGTACCATGGTGAAAACCTGGCAAACAGGCGCCATGTGTACTCAACTTTGCTCCTTCGTCTACTATTATTCTACTACCTTGAACATAGTCCACTTACCATTGTATATAATTTGTAGCCTTGTACATAGTCCCTATCATTGTATATAGTCCTTGTCCCTGTACATACTACCTATCCCTCTACACATCCCTTATCTTTCGTATCCATCACTTGTATATACCATCCGTAATAAGTGGTAGTCTTTCCCATAACCTGAAATGATTGACATCGAGTGTATTTCATATCCTCCATTTTACCCTATTCATAGTCAATTGGTCTTATACTCAACTGGGGGAAAACACTTGACATGTGTCATATTGGTTCTTACATTGGCTATGTTGAAGACATAAAACCATGGACACATCCATAAACATCACAAAATGACCTGAGAAAACACAAAAACTTCAAAAAGACAAAAAAATCAAAACATTTCAAAAATCCAAAAACAGAGCCAGAGTCAGTCATACTTGTCAGTCTTTGTCGTTTGTCGAACTACGTTGCCTCTGTGACTAGACGTAGGCAAGGCCATCTGCCGATGTTCCCCCGAGGCATTAGGTTAGTCCGTTTAGGTTTGTCTGTATAAAGTCATGAGTCAATCCATATGTCTATATGACAAGGTCATTGGTCGTGTCAAACTACGTGGTCTCTGCGTGTATAATGTAGGCAAGGCCATCAATCGATGAGCCCCCGAGGCCGCATTACGTCAGTCCATTAGGGTTCGTCACATTTACTTTCACACACATCTACTATTTGTAGTCAATCTTGTCAGTCAAGTCAAGTCAAACTACGAGGTCTCTGCGTGTATAACGTAGGCAAGGCCATCAATCGATGAGCCCCCGAGGCTACACTAGGTCAATCCTTTAGGGTTTATCATCATGCACAGTCAATTGTCAACACGTCATATCAAGTCATGCATTACTCTGGTGAACAAGTTAGCAATGTCTCTGAGTCAAATCAAACAACTTGCAAAACAAACCAATTCAAACAGATCAACCAACAGTCTGCTACAGGATGTGTCCTTCTTGGAAACAGACGTTATCAAAACAATCAACCTATGCCTTATACAGGATGAGTCCTTCCTGCATAATCGATAAGGTCAAACATAGCCTTACACAGGTTATCACATCAACGGCATCTGACTCAATGTCTTATACGATACATGTCTTTCTGAAACCAGGCTTTGTCATGCTTTATACAGATAGTGATAACATCGAAACCAGACTTACAGTCTTATCCGGTATGTGTATCTCCTGAAATCAAGCTCTATCAACAAATCAAACAAAGAAATCATGTTTTGGCAAATATTTTACTGGCTTTTTGACTTTATGGCTTATTTATCTTGTCATTTATCTTGAATTGATGACTGGGATTCATGTTACTAGCTTCCTCAGGGATGTCCCATGAAGGATTTAGAGAAGCAACGACGTATCAGAATTCTATTTTCTTTGATTGCTGTCTGTCGACTGTCTTTTCAATTTGATTTTGAGTCATGTTCCTAGTTTCCTCAAGGATGTCCCGTGAAGGATTTAGAGGAGCAATGATGTCTCATGACCCGTCTTTTCTTTTGTTTGTTGTCTGTGGTTTGTCCTAACAAAAAGACTGGGGCAACTTGTGCCCTTAGTATGAGTTAATGACAATCCTTATCTACGACTGTCTGTTATCAGCAAGTGGATGACCTTGCACACCTTGATCTATGTCATATCACGGTGTTTTTCTCCATTTGTATTAGTCCCACCCAATGATGATAAAGTGCAATTCCTTTTTTGATACAGCAAAATATCAAAGATTCCTAATACTAACATCTATCTCCTGTCTTTCATTATTGCTCGATCTTCCTTTCCACACTAACAATTCTTCTTTCTTGCATTATGACGAAGTCCTGTGACATAAAACATTATACATCATCCTACATCCACATACATGTTAGAAACATTCTTACATCTAGGCATATTTTACATTTAGATCATCATGGCATAATACATATTATAAGCATTCCATGTATAGCATCACATTACATTTGTATAGCATCACATGTCATCTACATCCTACATATAACATCATATTGCATCTCATAATCATATAGGATCAACATCATATAGAATCATACATTATATAGGATCAACATCATAACATACATACAATCATTCATCACATAGGCATATCATATAAACATCACATGTATACATAAGGACTGCATGATCAATAAATATAAATGCATATCATGAGAATCGCCACCAAAATCATATATATATATATATATATATATATATATATATATATATATATATATATATATATATATATATATATATATATCACTCAAATGTGTCACATCACAATGTCATAATGTATCACAAATACATGGAAGCCCGCAGGCTATAAGATCAAAATACAGTACCTCAACAAATGGTACCCCTATCCTGAGCTGCCACTACCATCATGCCGGGAGTGTGTGGGACAATGATGCTGGGAACCGGCTAATCTCTAAGCCGTGGGAGGTCTGTCATATGGCCCTGCTCTATGTGGCTGATCCACCCCCTCTGTGCTAACTGTCCATGTGTGGGTCCTAGTCTGGGATCTACTACTGTGTGCCGCTGAAAAACTGGGAGCTCGTCTCTCTAGGGGAACCTCTGCCTCATATAGGTCCCGGTAGTATCTCTCCCTATCTCCAACTCTGACTAGCTCTCTGGCGAATGCAACTGATGGTCCTGTTCATAATGACCTGAGCTCTGTGAACCTCTGCTTAGTCTCCTGCTGCTGGGCTATGGCCTGATCCCTGTCCATCAAGGCTCTATCCCTCTCTATCTGATAGGCATCCCTCTCGGCCATCAATACTCTCATCTGCTCCTCCAAGGAGGCAACCTGGGCTCGTAACATATCTGTGTCTGGATCCTCCACCCCTCTCTCATCCTATTTGGCCCTGTCTATCCCATCCTCCTCCTCATCGAGCTCCTCCAGGATCTGATCTCGGATCTCTCTCATGATCATCATCCTCATCATCATCCTCTTGGTAGGCACCTAGCAACCCAAGGGCATCAACCTCTGCCTCCTCTCCAACTGCCTCCTCGGCACCTGCCTTCTCTCCACTTTCCTCCTCAGCACCTCCCTCCTCTCTGCCTGCCTCCTTGGCACCTGTCTCTGCCTCTGCTGGGATATCTGGGATGTCTGGGATAACAGCCTCTGCTGGCTGCTCCTCCTCACCACCTCTGGCCACATCTAACATAGCCACATCCTCCTCTCCTCCTCTCTCCTCCCAGATCAGTGACAAGGCTGGCCCTCATCCCTGCCGACCATGCCTCCCTCTCCTGTCTCCACGTCGGCCACCTCTGCCATCATCACCTCCATCACCACGGCCTCCTCTGCCTCCTCGGCCTCTCCCTCTGCCTCATCTGCCTCTGGGACCAGTCCCACGCTACTCTACCGGTGGTGGATGCCCTGGATCTATCATGGGAATCGGCCTTTGTACTGCCCACCATTGATCATAAGCTGGAGTGGTCCCAAGGTCTGCTGGTTCGTCCCTCCATCTCCATGGAAGTGTCTGTAAACCATCAATGTCTTCCTCCGCAGTGGCAACTGGAATCTCTGGCCCCCATAGCAGGACCTCTCGTGATGACCGAGCAAACTCTGCTCTCCCCCGAGGTACATCCTGTACCTCTCCATACTGTCTCAGTACCCGGTCTGGCAACTGTCGCTCTATAATGTGCATATGGGACACTATCCGTCCCACCAAATACTATGTCTGTCAACAAAAGGGCAAGTCCTTGCCCTCATCTGACCACACCTCGCAGCCTAGGTACGGTCTCCATGTAAACTCCTGCATGGTGTCTATAGCGTGTCTAATGTAACCTGTGTCCCCAATATGATGCTGTGTGGTTTCCCCCGCATAATGGAAGGTGTATGGGGCTCCACGAGCCAAGTCTACTATAACAGGTGGTCTGAAAATAGCAATATGCTCCCACGCCCATACCATCAGGAGCGTGGTACTGTAACTCATCGACTGTGCCTCTCTATAGGAAATGTCATGCAAGTGGAAGTACAACATCCCTAGCAAACAGGAACCCTAGGCATATACAACTCGGTGCTCGAGCATGTCCACTAACATCTCCCCCATCCCACGAGAAATCCATGACCTCGATGATTAGGTAGTACAATACCGCCTATCAAGGTCGCTACTAGACAATCTAACTATCTATACCTTTGGGCCAATATCCGCCACCTAATCTCATAGTCATCAACCCCTAGCTGTCTAACGTCAGCATGGGGGTAATATCTGCACATCTCAGCTATACCCCTCTGGGTATCATAGACAACCCATGTCCCTCTAATAAGTAGTCTCAATATCCTATATATATCCTCTAAAGTCACCTCTCCAGTCGGTAGGTGGAACGATGATGTCTCTGAATGCCACCGCTCACATAGTGCTATCAGTAATCCCTAATTTGCCAGAATCTAGGGCATATCGGTCACATGCAACAAACCTAAATTCCATAGAGTCCATCGCTCGGCCGGCCGCAAGCTGTCTCTGAATCGAAACATCGTGGGTCTCGACTCCCATGTATAGATAGGGTCTAATACAACCTGCAACAACATTATACATGCCTCATGTTAGCCTGAATCATCTATTCTAATGCAAACTAACTGTTTTAACATAAAATGCAACTGCGTCATTCTTTTACATATGCGTCGCTTTGACACAAATGCGGTTCACAAATTACACATGCGTCGCTTTTCCACAAATGCGGTTCACAAATTACATATGCATCATTTTTAAGCAAATGCGGCTCATATTAATCACATGCATCATAAAACTATCATTTGCATTGCATAATGTCAAATACGTTTCTAAACACACATATGTGGCTATCACTATGCACATGTGTTTCAAGAAATCAAATGCGTGTCAAAATAAACAAATGTGGCTATTAATATGCACATGCGTTGCAAAATGTCAAATGCGTAACAAAAATAAATAGATGCGTTTATTCGCTAAAGCCTATTCTAAATGACTGGCATGAACTTTCAAATGCGGCTTTTCGTGGTTAAATGCATCGTTTGCGTATACACATGCGGTGCAAAATGAAAAATGACGCAGAAGTAAAAATTGAATTAAATGCATTAAATAACGCGCAAATCAAAAAAAATTAAAAGGCAAGTTTTACGTCCATACCAGGGAGTCCGCGCCGGCTAGTCTCGGGTATGTCCGGATCCTATATGCACGATGATGGGTGGCTGGAACTAGAGACATCCTCGCTAGAAAGTCAGAGCAAATTTTCAAATCTCTAAGCTAGGTGGGTGCAAATGAATAGTTTTTCACCCCAATTCAAATATATACCTAGGGCTTAGTTGGCATTTCCTTCCTACTGGCCATGTAAACTTCCATTTTCTATCATCCCGTACCTGTCCCTCCCATTTCTGATCCCAATTCTATCAACTGCATTTCATTTCTGCCTATTTACTGAACTAATCGGGAGCATTTCCAAATTTTTCTGAACATTTCAGAAATTTGTCAATTTTCCCGAGGGGGCATACCTTCACCTATTCTAATCCGGAGCATTACTGGGGCATGTTTTTATCGACTTTCTTTGACACAACGCCAAAATGACATTGTATCAAAGAGGGGCAAATGTAGACACCGAAATCTGGTTTAGGCCTGCGACTTTCATATTCTTCATAATTCGTATTCTTCATGGTCATGATTAAATAATGTCAATTATTTAATTATTCATCTTAACATTATCTTTTCTATTAATTAAATAATGCTCACCATTTAAATTAATTCATCTCTATTACTCCTTCTATTAATTAAATAATCTTAGTTATTTAATTAACTAATCTTTCTTTATTCTATCTCCATTAATTAAATAAAACACTTTTATTTAATTATCTTACTAATTAACCTTATCCTGCCTTGTCAAATTAAATAAATTTTATTTAATTTATTCCCTTTATCATATTTCAACTATAATTAAATAAATTCATTATTTATTTAATTATTCATTTAAAAACCCTTCATCATTTAATTAAATAAATCTTATTTATTTAATTATTCTTCGAATATCGAGTCTTGAATTAAATGCATTATTTAATTCATTAATTCTATTTTAACGCATTCATCTATATTTTAGATAATTATGTGAGTTATCTAAGTATTCACTTTTACTCGACTCGACATCTATTTTAATCGTTTAGTTAACTATTGATTTGATGTCTGAGTGGTTTTCTCGAGTAATCTCTTCGTCAAGTCAGTCAATCGTCTAGTTCTAACTTTATTGCGTGTACATGTGGATTAATTAAATATTCTTATTTAATTAATTAAGTGTTGTATGTATTCAACATAGATTTTATTATAATCAATTCATCTTGTCATGCAAAAGATATTTCTAATGTTTTCGGATGAGCTAAAGATTAAATCATTTATTTAATCTTTAATTCTATTTCTAGTTTGAATCACTCATGTCATCACTGTCAGTTAACATAATGCATGTCTAATCAATCAATCTCAACTGTCCGTTGATCTTTTAATCTTGACCTGTCATTCGAATAATCAATTTTCTATAAATTGATTTGTCATTCTTCATTCATGAATTTTAACTTTGAGAGCACTTTGTCTTGAATCTTCGATATTTTGCTAATCACTATCTCAGGCTATACTTGCATCTAACTTGAAAACCTGCACTTACACAAGCAAAATGGAGAAGGGCAATCGAGATGAATCATGGAATTATGTTTTAAAATTGGTGAGATTGTTCTAGTTTTAATTACGTTTTTACTTTCCCATGTTCTTTGTTGCTTAATGAATGAATTTGCATTTTAGATTTGAGTATTGTGTGCATGTGTGCTTCTAATCAATCTTCTTTGTTGTCTATTGTGTGAAGCTTTTATTTGGCGTTACATATTGTTCTAGGAGAGCATTTAGTAATTGCATTTACATTTACATTTGAAAATACATATACATACATATATGTGTGTGTGTGTATGTATATCATTTATATTCAGTGTTTTAGAAATAACCCATTAGGTCTGCACATGGATAAAAATTCATAAAATCAGATCTCCCATACATGTTTTGTTGAAACCTACGCCCTATTCATGCATCCTACAATTACAACAGTGTCCACGGGGCCTGTTACACAAGCTAGAGTAATCACAAAAAGTGTAAGAGACACTTTATATCATGTTTGGACTACAAAACCCTAAAAAATAGGGTAACTCATATTATGATTTGTTGGTGAGCTGTATGGACAAAATCATTAGCACCAACTCATTCTTGGAGTCTTTTGAAAGAGAAGCGAATCGGTGGCGCTATACAAACCTTTATAGTGTCAAGGTGAATGAGGATCAATTTTGGATTGGCCAACTCCATGAAGAGTACAAGTACTCCACTCATTTGTGACACATGTGCTTCTCGCCCGATGCTTGTTTGTCTTCCTCTTTTCTATAAGAAGGATTTCAAGGCCAAAAGTACGGTTAGCAAGTTAGATATTTTGGTCGAAGTCTAGATGAAGGTAAAAGCAAATTCTGTAAAGTCTGATTGGTTTTAGGGAAAAAGCAATTTAGGTTTTGAGTTCATGTGATTTCATGCTTGATAGTGCATCGCATTTGAATTGATATGATTAATTCAAACCCATGTCTCCACATTGTACAAGCATATTCCAAATTTTGAATAAAATGATCAAGGGTTGTTTCATTCATCTCAATCGTTGTGGTGTGTATGATTCTTGTTTTAGGTTTAACTGGCACTAATTAAAAATGCTTGAATGGGATTGTAGGTGGATATGTTCTATATAAGCTATTTTATTTTTTGTCTTATCTTATACCATTTTACGAGAATGGGGGTGCCAATGTACGAGAAGATCTTTGGAAACTAGGCATAAAAATTGAAGGTTAAAGAGAATGGGGGTGCCAAACTTACAGTACTCATTGCCCCTTGGTCGTCGATTTTCCCTAAGTGCCCTCAACCTCATCCTCGGTGCTGGTATTGACCTTGTTTCACTCCTCCAAACTTTTCCTCAAAGGTTGATATTGACCTTTGTTTCACCTTAAGCAAACTCTTCACCTGGGCTGGTATTGATCTTGTTCTTAACTCCAAATCCTTCCCAAGACTGTATTGCCCTTGTTTTCACTCCTCCAAACTCTTCCTCTAAGTAGTCGGCATTGACCTTGTTTTCACTACTCCAAACTCTTCCTCGCCCTCGCATTGACCTTTCACTTCTCCAATTTGATGAGCTACAACCCGTTTAATAGCTTTACAAGATGTTAATTAAGTCTCAAAATTTTGGTTACTTGTTAGGTTTTTAACATTCCAATAAGTAAATATTAGTTATATTTTTATAATAAATAATATAATTATTCAACTTATCATAATTAGATATATTCTTAACAAAAATTATTAAATATGTATGTACCATTATAATTTAATAATTAATAATAAATATATTTCTTGCATAATACAAAATATAATTAATATAATATATAACTAATATGGTAGTAATATATATTAATATGAGAGAGAGAAACTAAATTTTGATTTGTTGTTTCCATGTCACCAAACTCAAGGATGGCATGTGTCTTGGGGAGTTATGCTCAAGGTAGTGCCATTTGATTAAAGATATGATGAGTTCTCCTTTAAGACCTCTTCAATGTACCCATTGCACACTTAAGGAGACAAAGATAAATATATATAGGGAAGAAAATATAGAGAGAGAGGGAGATAATGACAAACATACAAATAGAAAAGGATACAAAGAGATAGAGAGGGGTAGAGAGATAAAGAGATAAGGATGAATAGATAGAGATATATGGAGGGTGATTGATATATCTCTCCCTGTCGCTCTCAATATCTCCCCCTGTTTATGTCACTCCCACCTCTTCCCCCCTCTATCTATTGAGCTCTCTCCCTCTCCCCCCTTTCTCTCTCATTCACTCCATCTCTCCCTCCATCTCTCCTACTCTATATCTCTATCTCTATTTCTCTTTTTATCTCCCTCTTACTCCTCTCTATATACCTGAGAGTAATTAGGAGGATGAGGGTGGGCTTAAGGGAGGGAGGAAGGGTAGAAGGGACATAACTGCTAGTCAGCCAGACATGATAGATGTCATATCGACTTGTCTCCAATGGAGGTTTCAGCCTATATTGATTTGGGCATATTTTCCAACAGTTATCTGCTGCTTTCCTCTTTGCTTTCTCATTTGCTAGGTCTGCCTATAACTTTTTAATTTGAGTCTGCAACCTTTTTTTCTCTCTATCTTGCTTTAGCAATGATGTGTAAACCAATTCATTGTTCTTCTTTGATACATTAATTTTTTTATTATTTTTGAGACTTGAAAAAATCTAATTGAAAATTGTTCACATCAAATTCAGATGGAGCCATCTGATTTGCTGGTCTGTTTTGAATTGTGGGAGCAAGAATTATGTACTCCATGATTTATTTACTTGTGTCAAATGTGGGTAATACCATGGTTGTTGCAGGCTCTGAAGTTAGAGTAGACACACTCTCCATCAGTTGCTTCTTTTCTTTTTTATTCAATTCTGATTTCTTTTTAAACTCTTCAATGTAATAAAAACCTGAGGATGCAAGAACAATGGAATTCTTGAATGGAAAAAGAATAGGAGTACTTTCAATTGCTAATGATGTCACAACCAGACTAACTGACATTGGGGGAGTGCCTAGAAATAACTCCTTTGTGGTGGATCCACTGGTAGTGTGACTTGGAGTTGCACCTGTCAAAATCTTTTGCCTCTTCTGTATGCCTTGATCACCTATTGTTTCTATGGTATATTGTGTTGTTGTCCTCTTGTGTGTAATTTTTTGTTGTAGCACATGCTAACCACTACTAGTACTACTACCCATACCATTGCAACCAAA
The DNA here is from genome assembly GCA_007258455.2 of Sequoia sempervirens. Taxonomy (NCBI): domain Eukaryota; kingdom Viridiplantae; phylum Streptophyta; class Pinopsida; order Cupressales; family Cupressaceae; genus Sequoia; species Sequoia sempervirens. The sequence continues at coordinate 7,763 of VDFB02157871.1, read as the reverse complement.
GGAAATTCCAGTTGCACTAAGCCCTCCACCATGGGCATGTCCTAGTTGTGATTATGTCTAACCATGAGGACAAGGATTTGAAGCTCTAACAAATTGACCTATATGCCCTAGGTATACTTTTTCACCTCCAACCCCAAGGCTAGATTTATCAACTGGTTTTCTATGCTCTACATCTATTACCATCCAAGGGCCTTGTCTTTGGGACCCCAAAGGACCACCTTCATAACCCATTTTTTTAGCTATGGCTGCTCCTGTAGTAAATGCTTCTTTTGTGGCCTCACTTAAACCAAGTTTGAAATTGACATGGCTTTCTTCTTGCCTATCATCATCACTTTCTTCATATTCTCATTCATTCAGATGCTCTATATTCCATAATTTTCTAAAATCAAGATCTTCTTCGTTATCTCCATACTCTTCAAGAGCTCTTGGATCACCTAGCTCCTTCCTCATAGACCAAAAGGTAGTAATTTTTTATCGTGACCAATTTTTTTCTGTAACTTCCTTCTCTAGAGAATCTGACATTTTTACTCTACTAGATGGTTTATGACTTTTTTCATAAAAATTGTTGTACCTCCTAATTTTCTTTCAATGCAATGGCATAATTTCTGCTAACAATTGTTCAAAAGAAATACCATTCTCAGTAGAACTTTTCTCCATTGCTACTTTGACCTCATCCCAAGAATCCTTGTTTCTCAAGTTTTCAAGCAAGGGTTTACTTTGATGTTGAATTCTACTTTTAGCATTTTTATTGAGCACAATCATTGATTTAATGGTGTCACATGGACCATATTGCCAATGATAGATAGCATCAAAATAAAAAAAATAAAAAAATCATGTGCCACACTAAATTCTTTTCTCTCGAATGTGATCCCTCCACATGAAAAAGGTAAAGAAGGAAATAAGGTCTTCTTCCCCTGATCGCTAAAGTGTCTTTCATTAGTACTCTACATCTGCCTTACATATTCCAAAGCAAAAACCCTTTCTATTACATGTATTGGAAGTTTGTATGGCTATACTTCTAATCCATAAAATATTAGCACAGTATATTCTTCCATTAAGTATCAATCAACCAATTGTATTTCTTTTCCTAGTTGAATGCAGTTACTACATGACATAGGCAATCTAGGAATTGGAGTATTTGTAATTGCTTGATGCAATGGAGCCAAAAAGTAGTCTACAAAATGACTGTAGTTCCTTCGAGAATCATGCAACCTTATAACAGTGGTCCATTCATATACATGAGCCATTTTCTTTTGCTCAGGATTACTATTACCATAGGGCTGAATCTGAAGCTTGTTGGTCAAAAACATTCCTCTGAATTTGAATAGAAAAATATAGCACAAGTAGGTTGTGAACCTAAATGTCTTGGTGGAACCTCCTTTAATCATTAAAAATTGTTTATGCATGGATTCTACAATGTTCTTAATAAAATTATATTTGGCATGTGGAACACCATAATGGATATTATACACCATTTCAAGGAGGCATGCACCCACTTCCAAATTACTATCCATTCTAAGGAAAAATGCTAGCATGGAAATAGTATCCTGAACCCATGGTTTAAAAATATCCAAATCATAAGGAGGCTTATGATCACCTTTCAATTTGTTTCTATCCTAAACTATTCTATTTAAGAAATATTTTTTCTCCATTTCATCCACTACTTCATAATCACTAGCAATCTTTTCTAGGTCAATGAGGATATTTCCAAATTCTTCGGTTGTAAACCCCAAGCCCAACACTTTTTCAAGTTCTTCTACATTAATGGATAAAAATTCTTCTTTGCTATCTTTATTAATAATTGCTCTTTTTTTATTATCATAATTTAGCACACAGACCATGATAAATTTTGGGCAAGGGAAAACCTCATGTAACATCATGCGCCCTAATCTAGTTACCCACAGTGCATTGATACTATTAAATTGAAAATGCATTTTCTTTGCAGCCTTATTCTCAGATGAAAATCTAAGTTCTGATGTATGCCTACCATATATTTTAGGATCATAAATATCATGGTATTCATCAGTGAAACCTGGGGTTATAAGCAATTTTGCATAATGTGTTTTTTTATCCGACATTGCTCTAGTGGTATTGGTGGTAGACATGCTATTACAATCAACAATATGAAATTTTTGAATTCCCTATTAGTCCTTAATTTTTCTTAATTCTTAATCCTCTTAACCCTAAACCTAAACTTCAAAGTTTGACAAAATAATATTTTAAGAAACGTCAAGAGATGAAACGTAGCCACATGAATTCTTTAACTTACCCGGATTTTGAATTTTGATTCTTGAAGTTGAAACTAGGTTACTAGAATGGATTTGTTGGAAGTGGAATTGTGGAACCTAGAACATGGTGGTGCACTGCAATGAGCAAACTGAATGACACCAAAATGTCTACTCATTACTTACGGACTACACAGTACACAATTAGGTAGTACAATGTACATGGCTAACAACATTTAAAACAAGACATTAATCATTTACTCCTACATTGACAAAAAATTATAAACCATTGATCTTTGTTAATCTAATGGTTATAGGGTGATTCCAGAGGTTTAATTTTGCAAGTGTAGCACTATGTGCATTTCATTCTGGAATGCAACTGCAACCATACACCAAATGTTCATCGAATGGTTGAGTAATTTATGATATAAATAATAAACATAAAACATGTGTTTTAAATTTTCTTTAAACTTTAATGTGCTAGGATTGACATCAAGGCCAAGGGGCATAAAGCTTAATGTTGCAAAGGACTTAATAAAATGAATTACAGTGTCACATTAATAGCACATTGCACAACCATTAATAGCATTTAATTTGCAAAGGACTTAATAAAATGAATTACAATGTCACATTAATAGCACAACCATTTATTTATTACAACTGAATTACAATGTCACATTATTACATAGTACAAATACAAATGTAAGTGCAAGTGCCAAGCTTCCGCTGGACCGTTGGTGAAAAGTTGAAAACATAAATGTGATACATGTATCTTTGAAAATAAATGGAACTTGTCGGGTCAACCATGAGCTCTCAAAATAAACTCATGGGACTTGTCAGGTCAGTCGTGGTCTCTGAAAATAAATGCATGGGGAAAGGGGGTTGAATCAAACTAGGGAAATGGGAGTCGTGAAGATACAAAATGTTCTTAGCCCTTTTCAGAACTAGACTGATGTAGAAGATGGGGGGTTGTAAAATTTCCCCCATGCAAAATATGAGAACTTAAAATAAATGCATGGGGCTTTCCTGATAGGCCATGGTGTCACAAAATAAATGCAAGGGACTCTCCTGGCCAACCATGCAGATGATGAGGGGTAGTAAAATTGCTCCCATCTTCTACTTGTAGCTTCCATGCACTAGGATAGCACTTATCTCCATTAGAGCTCCTCGTCCTAGTTCAAAGCCTGTTTGAGAAGTCAGGTAAACCAAATCAACTTCTTTCCAATTCCACCCATTCTGAACTTGAAATAAATTGGTCTTTTACTCTGTAACTACATAACTGGAGGTAGGAGAATTTATAGAATCCCCAATAATATCGCATCATCTTCTTCCTGAATCCTTAATAACTTATTAAGTTATTAATCCTACAAAATGAAAAACCTTATGAAAATTAAATGAATGATTTTAGTTGTGTTCATTGTCCTTATTTATGGGCCAAAAGTGCCACTACCAGCCTGGTCCCTTGTACACCTCACACGTGTCATGTGTGAGGTTGTGTATAGTTACTACTAGCTAGTAATAATTGTGATTCATGCAAACCAAAAATCCAACTTAATTGTAACCTAAAGCTAGCTACATGCAAAGTTGCAAACTGTACCTCAAGCTGACAAGCTATCAATTGTCAAAATTGGCAATGCCACACAAGCTTTCAATTGTCAAAATCACTGGATTATTGACATCATCATCTATGATTCTATAGTACATCATGTAGTTTTCAATATAAAGCTATCCAATCAATCATGCTGGCTATTCATATGGCATCAATTTGCGCTGCCACCCAATACCAGAACCAAATTGAGAATTTCAATAAAATAAATGAAAGGTAGAGTACTTCGATGCATTGAAAAGAGAGAATTAAATGTCTCGTTTTACCTTATTCATTATCAATGTCCTAATAAGTCACAATAAATTTTGCTCACTTATGATTGAAACTATATGTTGATTTGTGAAACCAATAATTAATAAAATCTCAACCATTGATTTCTGAAAATCTAATGATTCTAGTGTTATTCTGGAGGTTTCAATTCGCAAGTCTAGTGTTTCAAGGATTTACTTCCAGAATACATCTATAACCATCCATTGAAAATTCATCGAATGGTCTCTCTTTTAAAACAAAATTTATGCATTGCATAATTTCAAATGGGGACATCGCTAGGCTGAGGAGACTCAACCCTCAGGATTAAAGAGTTAAGATTTAAGGCTTTATCATAAAATATTTTGGTCTAACTTAGGAAATATTAAATGGTAAACAAGAGCACCAATATTTAAACGGTAAAATATTTAACGATTCTAGTGTAATTTTGGAGGTTTCAATTTGCAAATCTAGTGCTTGAGAGATATACTTTCAGAATGCAACTACAACCATCCATTGAAAATTCATTGAATGATCGTTGTCCATAATGTGAGATGGTCACTAAAATTTGGAACCTTATAACCAAAGTTTGAAGTTTCGAAGTTTTTGAAACCTTTGACCCACTGACTACAAACTATAAAGATGACCAAGAAATATTTGCAACTAAGGTTAGGAAAAGAACCAAAACCCTGACTTTGGTGAATTAAGATAGGAAATGTGGCAACTAAGGTTAGGAAAAGCACCAAAACCCCGAATTTGGTGAATTAATATAGGAAAGGTGGCAAGGATGGTGCATTTATTTAGTGAAGATCGCGGGTAGATTTTAGCAAGTGGACATGACTGGAGGATTGATGGGTAATTAAGATCGATACATGCGGAGTTTGGAAAATTATTACCTCTTGGCCCTCGATTAGTGAAGTTAATAATAGAGTTTGGCATGGAGAAGAAGGCACATAGAAAGTCTGAAAGAGTGGTAGTGGTGGTGATGTAGCTACAATAGTTTTCAAATGGAGGCCAACTTCACTCTACGTTTGAGGAGGCAATTAAACCTATTTTATGGTGAAGCTTCTAACAAAAGATTAATGGGTATGTTTTTATTCACTGATGGGAGGTTGGTACAAAGTGTGCGGATGATTTTGGGGAAATCCTTTGGAGATATAAGGCATAGATACAAGACTAACATGGATGTATACTCCTTGATTATAGCATGGGGTTTGGACTTGGGGGAATCAACAAGCATAGTGAGAGAAATGATGGAGATGATTGTGCATAGATATTTCTTGGAAGGATTAGAATCAATACTTGAATGGGCAGTTCTAGGTGAAGGTTTCGACATCTGGGAAGGCTTTGAAAATGTGGAACTGGAAGGGGTAGAAGGATGCATCCCTTTCGTGCATTGTTCGAAGGATGAGATTAAAAATCAATGCAAAGAAGAAGCAAGGTTAGGCTGGGAAGCATTGAAGCTCTTTATGGAGTTGATGAAGGTGGAAGCATAGGCAAAAGTGGATGAAAAGTGTATGAAAGCAAAAGGACAGAATGTGAGGAAGCGGAAGATGAATTAACACATTTTTTGCAAAATTAACACAAGACTACTACTAAATTTTTGCCTTGTTGAAATATGTAAGGTAGATATAGATAGCTGTGGAACTAGTTTTAGTTGGGAAGGGTTACTTTTTTTATTATGAAACATGTTAAGATGCTTTTTTCAAAAAACTGTTATAACTGTAGGTGATTTTGGATGGTTGATGAAAACAATGAGGCAAATAATCTTTATTTTCATGCATTTTTTTATTAGTTTTATATTATTTTTAATTCACCAATGTTTTTTTTCTTAATCATTTGAAAATAGGTTTAATTCGCCAATGAATTTTATTTTTTAGTTTGAAAAAAAAGTTTTATATGCCAACAAAATTATTTTTTCTAGTTTGAAAACAAGTTTAGTTTTCCAATCGAAATATTTTATTTGTTTAAAAATTGATTTTAATTCGTCTGGATTTTCCACAAAGTTCTAGCAATTAGAAAAGATTCGCCAATGGACATTATTTTTTTTCATGAAAAACGAAAAAATTCACCACTAAAATTAATATTTTTATCAGGAAGTATACAAGATTCGCTAGGATTTTACACCTTCGCCAAGGGGGGGGGGGTTCTTAAAGTTTTCCCTATTATGGATGTATATTTAGATAGCTATGGTGATGGGATCAATTGATTAATATCTATAGTATGGATCATAATACATCTATTCATATCAATAGAAGTAATCCAAAAGCTTAATCTAGAATTTTTGAGGTAATTTAACTAGATAGTGAGATTGTTCTGGTCATATGTTTTGATCTGTATTTCTTCATGGATGTGAATTATGTCCTATGATTTGAAAGGATAGTATGTTTACACATGGTTTATCTTATTCCAAAGTTTCTAGAATTGATTTTCATCAAACAAAAAAATTAAAGTGATAGAAGGGTCACTATGCTGGTGAATTAACTAGTTTGATGTTCTAAATTGGTGCAACAGAGGCTTGTAGCATGTTCTCTCTAGAGGTAGTGTGTGGATGACTAGATAAGTTTACATTGGGAACCATGTAGCATGTTCTATCTTTTGGAGTAGTGTGTAGGCTATTTGACCTGGCCTATTACATGTTTAGACACATTCGATTAAGGATTTTTTATGTGGATAACTTATGGATATTATTTCTATATTTTAGGATGACATATGAATGAAATTATAAATTCAATCCACATATATAGTTTTCTAGGATTAGTCCTAAGTAGGGATAACTTTAAGAACCCTCCCTTAGCAAAGGTATAAAATCCTAGCGAATTGCAATCTTTTAAAACCAATAAAATTGTAGTCTAGGAAAAAGTATCCCTTTTTTCACACTTAATTTTGGAATTAATATTAATAAAAAAGACTAAATTATGCCTTAATTTAGTGTTGTAATATGTATTTTACATATTCACATTAAGTTTAGGGCCTTATTAAATAAAATGGACTTAATTGTTCCTTATTTTGGTGTTGTAAGGTGTACCTTTACACTTTCACACTTATCTAGGGCTTTATTAATTAATTGAATTTAATTATGCCTTAATTGGCCCCTTAAGTTCAAATACAAGCCTAATTAATTACAATTTTTGAAGAGGATACCTGACATTCATTAATGTCATAACATAACATTTATCATTGAGCAATGTGTGTCCTAGGTAAGTGACCTAGGATCCACTCACCCAAGGGCGAATGGGTCCTCACTTAGACCTAGGACCCTATTTTAAATTATTTTTTTGGTGGTATTTCAATTATTTCAAATGTATATTTTCATGCCAGCTTGTATTATTTAAATTTCGGGGATTTATGTTAACACACCTATAAATAAGAGGTCATTTCACTACGTTTCATCCTCAAACTTTCAAGTAATCAAGAAATTTTTATGACAACATTATTGAAGCATATCAAGAGAATTTTCAAGGAATTCAAGGGTAGATTATTGAAGAATTATTGCAGCAATCAAGATCCTATTATCATGTCAAAGTATTATTGCATCATGCATGCTATTTGAGCTAATATGTTGATGTAGTGTTCAATATCCATTCAAGCATTCAAAGGCATTATTTCAAGTCAAGTTTCAAGATCAAGATCCAAATCCATTGAATCCATTTCATCCTAGTTGTAGATCAACATTCCAAGGTTCA
>VDFB02157869.1:0-13962 GCA_007258455.2 Sequoia sempervirens | reverse complement strand
TCAAGAATTACACTAAAAACAAGGGCTTTTTGATTTGACGGTTACAGATCCGTACAAATGGAATCCAATTGCAGAATCTTTGTTTTCTTGGAAATTTATTTGCTTCCCCAAGGTTTCAGGGGTCTGTGTGGTGTTTGAAGGTATGTTGCTTTGCATTTTTGGGCTAATTGAGTAGCCTGTTCAAGGGTGAATGTTTAGGAAGTCAACACTAGTCCAAAGGATTCTATGTTGTTTATCATATATGTTGTGTAACTTGGATATGGGTGTTTGAATCAGTCATGTGTTCATCTGGTGTTTTGGAAAATTGTGGAGTAATTGGACAAAAACTAGTTTCTCACTATTACAGGGGTTTAAGGGGGTTAAAGAGGGAAATGTGTATTTAGTTTCTTGTCAAGTTTGAGGGAGTTTTGGAATGTCCAAAGAGGTAAGAATAATCTTGTTAGATGCCTCAAATAGGCAGGTTGCAAAGAGTTTGTGATTGTGCCCTTGTGTCTGCATCAATTTTTCACCTAATTTCACTTGGTCCAATGTAGCTCAAAGTGATTCAGTGTATTTCATTGCAAAAGAGGACTATCCCTAGCGTAAACATACCCATCCAGACATGTTGGAATAGTCTGTTTGGTCGTACAAGTTGCGGAATGAAAGTTGCACCACTTTGCAACTTTACACTGCTTGCATCTGACAACTTTTCCCTTCACTAAAAAGTCATCACCACAGGAAAATTCCTTCGAGATAGAAAAAATTGAGAGAGGTTTTTGTAGAAGGTCCCAACACGATCCCACAGCCTCAAACGAAGAGTTTGTAAGCATCACGGTCTCTAAGAAATATCCCTTCAAAGATTGCTATCTTTTAGCACTTTGGACTCTTAAGGGAAATCAACGGTCCAATGTAGCTCAGAGTGATTCGGCATATTTGGGTACAAGAGAGGACCATCCCTAGCGTAAATGTACCCATTCAGACGTGTTGGAACAGTCCATTTGGTTGTACGAGTTGCGGAATGAAAGTTGCACCACTTTGCAACTTTACACTACTTGCATCTGGCAACTTTTCCCTCCACTGAAAAGTCATCACCACAGGAAAACACCTTTGATATAGCAAAAACCGAGAGAGGTTTTTGTAGATGGTCCCAACACAATCCCATAGCCTCAAACGAAGAGTTTGTAAGCATCACGGTCTCCGAGAAATAGATCTTCAAATATTGTTGCCTTTTAGCACTTTGGACTCTTAAGGGAAAACGCCGGTCCAATGTAGCTCAAAGTGATTTAGCGTATTTGGGTACAAGAGAGGACCATCCCTAGCATAAACGTACCCATCTAGACGTGTTGGAATAGTCCTGCTTGTCAGAAATGAAAAAGTTGCACCACTTTGCAACTTTACATACCTATTTTGCATCCATAACAACTTTTCTCTCCACTAAAAAGTCATCACCACAAGAAAATGCCTCCTCGGATAGAAAAAACCCAGAGAGGTTTTGTAGATGGTCCCAACATGATCCCATAGCCTTGGACCTAAGAGTCTCAGAAGCATCATGGTCTCTCGAGAAATAGACCTTCAAAGAATAACCTCTTTTCCTAAGCACTTTGGACTCTTAAGGGAAATCACAATCCAATGTAGCTCGGCATTCGCGGGCCAGTGCAAGAGAGGACCATCCCTAGTGTAAATCTACCCATCCAGACGTGTTGGAACAGTCCGTTTGGTCGTACGAGTTGCGGAATGAAAGTTGCACCACTTTGCAACGTTACATTGCTTGCATCTGGCAACTTTACCCTCCACTAAAAAGTCATCACCACAGGAAAACGCCCCAGATAGCAAAACCTGAGAGAGGGTTTTTGTAGATGGTCCCAACACCCATCCCATACAGTCTTTTGCATCTAAGAGTCTCCAGAAGCATCACTTCCGCCTCCTCGGTGAAATAGACCTTCAAAGATTGCTTCCTTTGTAGCACTTGGACTCCAAGTGGAAATTGCCTGGCCCAATGTAGCTCATAGTGATTTGGCATATTTGGGTGCAGTGACCATACCTAGCGAACGCATTCCATCCGACGTTGGAATAGTCCGCTTGTCGCACGAAGTTGCAGAATGAAAGTTGCACCACTTTGCAATCCTTCTTTACACCGCTTTGCATTTGGCAACTTTTCCCTCCATCAAAAGTCATCAACACCATAGGAAAAACGCCTCGGTATAGAAAACCGAGAGGGTTTTGTAGAGGGTCCCACACATCCTGGCCTCGCATGGAGAGTCCGGTGGGCATCACGGTCTCCTCGGTGAAATAGCCCTTCAAAGATTGCTTCCTTTAGCACTTTGACCTTTAAGGAAACTAGTGCAACATAGTTAACTTTTCACAAACTTGGTTTGAAGTAATTTCATTCTTTTGTGCATTTAAAATGGATTTTAAGCCTTCCACCCTAAAAGTGACCTCTAAATAACTTCAAACACCTTAACTACCTCTATTCTTATTCATTTGTTTTGCAACAAGCATTTTCATTCCAAGAGGTCAGAAGCCATTTTGCTTTGTTGGATTGAATGCGACCATGACACAACTTTCTTTTTTTCAAAAAATTGTTCAACATCATTGAACTAAGAATTCCTATCACACATTTTAGAGAAAACAAAGGGAGTACTCACAAACTAAAACACATTACACTTCGGGTTCTCAATCGACTTGATGTACTCTTCAACATCTCTCTAAAAAGTTTAATTCTCTAAATCACTTCAAACATCTTAACCACCCTAAAAAGTTTTAATTTCTAAATCATTTCAAACACCTTTAACTACCTTTACTCTTATTCATTTGTTTTGCAAACAATCATTTTCATTTCAAGAGGCTGAGCTTTCATTTTTTCTTTCAAAGAAAAATCTTCCTATGCCACTGTTACACTGCACAGGTAAACCAGGTTTTGTATTGTGGACCTATATTAAGCTACCACTCTCAACACCAATGTAACAATAATACAAAATAACTTTTGAGATTGCAAGAAGACATCTGATAACTCTTGAGTGTACTAAAATAATTCTTATGATTTTTGAAGAATGCTGATAACTCTACTCAGTTGTCTTATTTTTTCAATATCATACAAATTGAACCCTGACATCAATAGACTTTGTATATCAAGCTACCACAATTCAAGTTTCAACGATGAATATTTATCATGCATGTTTTAAATGACATTCAATTTTATGGTGTTTTTTTTGTTTATATGATGTTATGTGATATTCTAATCGTAATTCATGCTTCTAGGCTACACACACACACACACACACACACACACACACACACACACATATATATATATTATTTTTACATGTTTTCTCCATTGTTCGGCCCCTACACCGCAAGTAAATTGTTGCATAGCATGTGGAATGAGGGGCAGCAGGCCTGCTATCCCTTTAAAGTTTGTTTGAGTGCATTTAAAATGAACTCTTTAAGCCTTTTTGCACCCTAAAAGTGACCTCTAAATAACTTCAAACACCTTAACTACCTCTTTATTCTTATTCATTTGTTTTGCAAACAAGAATTTTCATTCCAAGAGGCTGAGCTTTCACTTTTGCTTGTTGGATTGAATGTGGGCCGTGACACAACTTTCCTTTTTCTAAAATTGTTTAGCATCATTGAACTAAGACCAATGTAACAATGATACAAAATAACGTTTGAGACTGTAAGAAGACGCCAAAATGGCTAGTGTACTAAAATATATATATATATATATATATATATTTTTAAGAATGCTGATAACTCTACTCAGTTGCCTTATTTTTTCAATATCATACAAATTGAAACCTGGCATCAACTCAACTCTATATACTCAAGCTACCCACACCCCAAGCCTAAATGATGAATATTTATCATGCATGTTTTAAATGACATTCAAGTTTATAGTAATTTTTTTGTTTATATGATGTTATGTGATATTCTAATCGTAATTCATGCTTCTAGGCTGTATATATATATATATATATATATATATATATATTATTTTTACATGTTTTCTCCATTGTTTGGTCCCTACACTGCAAGTAAATGGATGCATAGCATGTGGAATGAGGGGGCAATAGGCCTGTGATCCCTTTAAAGTTTGTTTGAGTGCATTTAAAATGAACTTTTAAGCCTTGCACCCTAAAAGTGACCTCTACATAACTTCAAACACCTTAACTACCTCATTCTTATTCATTTGTTTTGCAAACAAGAATTTTCATTCCAAGCTCAGCTGAGCTTTCATTTTTGCTTGTTGGATTGAATGCGGACCATGACACTGTAACTTTCTTTTTTCTAAAATTGTTCAGCATCATTGAACTAAGACCAATGTAAAAATGATACAAAATAACGTTTGAGACTGCAAGAAGACGTTAAAATGGCTAGTGTACTAAAATAATTCTTATGATTTTTGAAGAATGTTAACTCTACTCAGTTGGCTTATTTTTTCAATATCATACAAATTGAACCCTAGCATCAATCGACTCTATATATCAAGCTACCACAATTCAAGTTTCAATGATGAATATTTATCATGCATGTTTTAAATGACATTCAAGTTTATAGTGTTTTTTTTGTTTATATGATGTCATGTGATATTCTAATCGTAATTCATGCTTCTAGGCTGTATATATATATATATAATTTTTACATGTTTTCTCCATTGTTCGGCCCCTACACTGCAAGTAAATGGCTGCATAGCATGTGGAATGAGGGGGCACCAGGCCTGAGACCCCTTTAAATTTTGTTTGAGTGCTTTCTTTTCATTTTTTGTGAGTTTTGTGCCAAGTTTCCTCAAAGAAATGTGGTCTCAGAATTCCATAACAAGCTAATGCAATTGATAGTTGCTCCTAGTTATTAGTTATGTAATGTGAAGAAATTGCATTAACTGCTTAGGTTGACTTTGTAAAAACTATATTGTTATTGAAATTTTTTCATCTATCAAGATCTAGTTGTTACTTATGCAATGTGAAGTAATGCTTTGAGTTTGAAAGATGTGCAATGTAATGTAATCAGCAATATGAATATAAACTACATAATATTTAACCATTCTTTTTTGCTATTGTACATTGATATTTAACCATTGCTCACTTGATTAAATTTTCAAAGAGTTTAATCATGCACATGAGAAATTAAATTTCGATTGTCAACTTCTATATATCAAATTATCCAATAATCAAGGTATGTCCATATACAAAAATGGCATCAACGCCAACTCAAACAAAGTTTTACAATATGTGGCATATGCCATCTCGGTATCTATTCAAAATTTACATGCCAAAATGTCTATTTCATCCTAAACTACTGGTGGATCATCAAAATGGAGCCTCTTTGAAGCACTCGTTGGCTCTGAAGGTAGCTGCACAAGAAAAATCAAACCACAATTGAGATTAGTTATATTATATAATTTAAAATTGAATAATTAACATAAAAATCAATACACTGAATTATAATTGAACTCTAAAATTGAAATCTTGATTACCTAAAATATATGTCTCTTTGAAGGGTCAGGAGTCCTAGAATATACCCCTCTCAAAGAACTAACCAAACCAACTTTTGTAACGTCAATCTATATATGTGAACAAAAACATGAAATTGATCCAAGTTAGCATAGAATTTTCAGTAATAAGAACATATTTACCAAGCACAAAATAAAATAAACACATACCTCTTTAGGCTAATCTTTTTATGTATCTCCTTTAGGTGTTTTGACACCTCCTCCTTGAGGTGTTTCAACACCTCCTCCTTTAGGTGTTCGAATACCTACTCCTTCAAGTGTTGTGGCACTTATCAACAATGATGTATAGCTTACAATCGCCTATACATAAAAATGACAAGTACATATGAAACTACGAATCTATGTCAATGTATGCATAATCAATAAAAGATCGTATAAATCTTAATTCAATCAAATTTGAGTTCAATTACCTTTCCCTTATCTAACATTGTGCCTCCATAGTCTAGAGAGTGTCACACCTCACTCGCACTAGGTCTTTCCTACAAGCAAAGAATAAGATAAACATATAAGTTAATATATAATTTGATTAATGACAATTCAAATAACAAGCAAGTATACAGTAAAAAAATGCAAATGATTGAGTGCAAAAATACATACTCTATGTGTCTCGAGGCCAAATAAAATGGCCCTAAGGGTGCTATCAATCACCCGTGTGAGCTCATCCTCAAACATTAACTGTTAAATAGACCATGTAAATAAATATTAGTACTTGATACTATCTCTTATTAATATTCATTTTTTAAAAATGCAAGTTATGAATTTACACCTTAAATGTTACCTGTGTCTGTGTAACTATTCCAATGTCCACTTCTCTAGTAGGAGAGGACTCTGTAGGGTGTGCTCCACTCCCCTGCGTGTGATCTGCTATAATCTCCACATCTTGGATGTCATAATCAGAAGTGTCTAATGGATGCTCAAGGGGTTGTACAATAGGACCCAAACATATCTGCTGGCACATATTGCAAATATGTGGACCTAAGGAGGATGATGCAGTAGCACTAGATCCATCGCCAAGATCACCAGAATGTGGTTGAGCTACTGAAGAAGCATGGGAAACCAAAATACCACTCAAAGAGTGAATGGCCTGGATAGTTTGTGTGGATGCATCCTTCGTAATATCTAGATGTTGTACTAGAGGTGGCGGAGGAAGGGGAGGATGGGGAACATGTGGGCACCTAACTACTCTAGCTGCTCTTGGCCTATCTTGGGGCATACCTCCACCAACGCCCTGGAAGGGTTTAATGTCGAAGTAATTGACATGATGCCCTAACAAAAACTCAGCATATAATTTTTTAATAAAGTAAAAAGGTACTTCAAGATATTGTTGGGTGGTTTATCAAAAACCATACACTAATGATCCCAAAATTTATCTACTATGCCCCTATGCGTGCACCATTTTATAGAAAGTTTTGGTTTGTTAACATTAACTGGCAAACCAGTGCTGGGGTTAAAAAATAAAGAGGCTATTTGGGATTTTGTTATTTGGAGATTTTTCACATCATCATAAGACAATCCACATGCATAATATTCCCTCATGGTTTCTCACCACGAATGAAAGGCATTATGTTGGGTGGAGAGAGTTTCTACATTTGTAATTATTCCTGTCAATGTGGTTGACATACGGGATAATCGAGGGATTTTCTTACAAACATCACAAATGCCCCTCAATTGCTCCAATCTTTCATGAATTAAGTCTTCAATTGATGGTTGCGGAGGTGGTGGAGCATTTGGCATTTCTACATTTTGATTCTCAGCTGGTGGATTTTCATCCTCAACTGGTGGATTTTCATTCTCAATTGGTGGAATTTGTGCATTCTCATTCTCAACAGCCATAATGCCTGATTAAAGATAAAAAATAATTAATCTAATTAAAATTAGACAATATAAATGAAAATATTATAAAAATACCCTAGTTTTTTAAAAAAATCCAAAAAAACCCTACTTTTTAACAAAAATCTATAAAATTCTCTAATTTTTAATACAAATACATAAGCAACACTATTTTTAAATCAAAATCCATAAAAAACATTCATTTTTTTTATGAAAATCCATTCTAAACTCAATTGTTTCATAAAAATTCAATCAAAAACCCTATTTTGAAAAAAAACTACCTAAAAACATTCATTTTTATCAAAATCCATTCTAACTCAATTTTTTCATAAAAATTCAATCAAAAACCCTATTTAAAAAAAAAAAATCCACAAAAAACTATTTCAAATTATCCAAATCTAATTCAAAATTGAATCAAAGCAAATCAAAATCAAAATTCTTACCTTTTCAAATCAGATATATGTTACGCAAAGAACTTCCTCACTGTGCGCCTGCGGGTTGTTGACTATCAAATGACTTTAAAATAGCGATAGATTTTTTATATATATGCTTTTTACAAATCTGATATCCAATTTGGATCGGATATCCGATTTGAATCGGATAGGATTGGTGTTTTCTTTGGTGGTGTGTACTGACACCCGAGCCTAAAAAAAGTCCACACGGTATTTTCGTGTTTTTGGGTCGATGAAAGACGTGTTTTTTTCCTCATTTCCACTTTTTGGCCTACCATGATCCTACACATACCCGTAACTCGATCAATCTTTGTTTGCAACACAAAGAAAGAGAATGTACGCAATAATGCTCTACTCACACTCACACAATGTTTTGTTCAATTTTAAACCCAAAATGAAGTGTGAAGGTGATTGTTTTTATCTTAACCTAAAATCACAAAAAAGGCCTTTTGATTCTCAAGATCGCTATAAAGCGTGAGAGAAGCGCATACGTCCTTTTTCAATGAAGTTAGTTTAAGTAAGCCCTCACGAAGACAAAGTTGCACATGTTCGTTTAAACCCACAAAGCAAATGTGAGTTCTTTTTAAAGCACCAAGGACAAATGAGAGTTGTTTTGTTCAATTGTTAACCAAAAAACCAGAAATAATTTTATAATTAATGAAGAACCACTTGATTTTGTGAAGTACCCTCATTATGCTTCCTTTTCTTTCGTTTTAATTGATCCAACCTACAAGAAAGAAAACCAGTCAGATTCTGTAAAACACAGAGGTTAAAAAGCATAAAATAGAAGACAAAATCATCACTTGACAAAAAGCACGTGCTAAAATGAAATTTCAACTTTTTACTCCCTGCCAGCGGCACAACCCGTGACTGCGTCGTTGTTTGATTTCCTCAGCGGTGCTATACAGTGTCGCTTACCAGTCAGCGATGCTCTGTACCCGGAGGTCAGTGAGCTCAAATGCATTGCCCTTTTGCTCAGTGTCGATGTTTGATTTTTTTGAAAATTCTCGCGGGTCAAATTGGTCAAGCGGTGCTATACAGTGTCGCTTACCAGTCAGTGATGCTCTGTACCCGGAGGTCAGTGAGCTCAAATGCATTGCCCTTTTGCTCAGTGTCGATGTTTGATTTTTTTGAAAATTCTCGCGGGTCAAATTGGTCAAGCGGCATGGTTTGAAATTCAAATTCTTGGGCGGGAAGACTTCAACGTCGCAGTTTGAATTTCCAGCGGTGCTGTATGGTGACACTGGAGAGTTAGCAGTGCTATATGGTGATGCTAAGCTTCCAGCGTTGGAATTTTTCTGTGCACAAACAAAAACTCAGAATTTTTAAAAAAAGTGATTAAAAATGAGATTTTTCCCTCCTTCTAGTGCCAAATGTGTGAACCCCAATCCAAATACCTGCAAAACAATAAGAACAAACACATTAGATGTTAGAATGCAAGTAAGAATAAGGATTCCCCATGAAATCCATTCACAAAGTTCAAATTAGGAAAAAAGCAATGAAGAACACAATGAAAATAACAAAATAGAGATTGAATCCTAATTAAACTAGCAAACTCATGATCCCATGGGGGAATTGGTGCCAATTTGATGTAAAAATTGGCCCTTTCCCAATTCCTATGATGCAAGCTTGATGATTGTTGATGAATGTTGATGAGTGATCCACTTTGTTGATGTTTGATGAGTGCTCCAAGCTAAAAACCTACATAACCTAGCTAAGAACTCAATGGTATTGATGAAAATGGCTAGAGATTTGAGTAGAGTAACTTTGCATAATTTGTGGATGGATGAAATGAGGAATGAAGCCTCTTATTTATAGATGAGATTGAAGGATGAATGTCAAAAATTGAGCAATGTGGGACTAACATTCATCCAATGGCAAGATGCCACATGTCAATCTATGAGTGGATGGAGGATGTGCAAGTTTTGAAGAATGTGCAAAGAGGGGGGAGATTCAAATTCAAAATATGGCTTGAAGGATGAGGTGAAAGGTGAAGTTAATGTCACATGGCTCAAGAAAAGGACTTGTAAGAGATGTTAAATGCTTTGTTGGAAGGGACAAGTCCTTTTGGGGGGAGATTTCAAATTTGAGGAATATTCCCACTTGGATGCCTTTTTTGAATGAAAATAGATGATTTATAAATCAACTAAATGATTTAATTGTGCAAGTTGCAAAATCTAGAGGATTTGAGCATGATTAGGATTAAATTAATTAGGATTTGATTAATTTAAGGGGAGATTAGGTGATTTGACTATTTGATTTAGATTTGTGGGTTGAAATAAATAAAAAAGAGATGAAAATAGTTAAATAAATATTTTGATTTATTTAACCAAAGGGAGTGATGTTAAATTAAATTAGATAAATTTTTGATTTATTTAATTTAATTAGATGAAATTTAGATATTTAATCAAATAATATGGATTATTTAACTAAATAAAGATAGGAAGATGAAATGACCTAGCTAATTACACAGAGACAATGATTTAATTAAATCGAGGGATTTATTTAATTAAAAGGAGAATTGTGATGACCTTAATCAAATAAGGCTATTTGATTAAATGGTTAGATAGAGGGATAATTCGGGATGAAGCGATGTTAGTAGATCAGGATTAAGTGTGCGATATCAATATGTATATTTTCTATTTTTACACTTTGTAATCAAAGTCCAACCTTTTATTGAAGGTTTTGAGGGTGATTATTTGCATCTTAGATTCTACCGCTTTAGCTTTAGGAACTATTTACACTGAGTAGGTCTTCCAATGGTGATAGGGAATTTAAACCTTGGCTTATGAATTTCCTATTGCTTATTATGTACAAAAGTAACTTGTTTGCACAACTCCATTAATATAATTTTATCAGTAGGATACCTTGGTAACATGTAACGATATCCTATAAAGAAACCAACCCTAAGATAGGTGAAAGTAGGAAATTGTAGGAACACACATCCATATTTGTTTACTACTTCCCAAGCCCCATTTGAAACTCTTCTATTTTCCAGTGATGGATCAAACATACACAATAATGGTGCAAAGAAATCATCATTCACCCTTCAAAAATGGTGAATGCTTGCTTGAACGATGATTTGGGAATAATATTTATACATTGGCATATACCTTCTATCCCCTTCTGATGTCAAGCATGGATACTGCCTCATTGTAGTTGCAACATGTTGGGAATAGGATGCCATTTAATTGCAATCCTAAACATATTTCATGTATCTCCTAAGTCCTTGGAAAGTGTTCCCCAACACTAGGATTAGAAACAGATTAAATTCGAATTACGTGAACATGTAAATTGACATTTTTAATTATTCCTAGAAATGATAGGAACATGTGGGGATGCCCAAGAAGAGCTCTTAAAAAATAGGAGCACATGGGGCACCCACATGGAAGGTGGAACCCACCTTGCTTAAGTTAATTGTTTGGAGCATTGATAAAGCTTCAGTAATGCATGTTTAGATCCTACAAGTTAGGGATTGATATTTACATGAGTGGAGTTTAGTTAAATTTAGTTCTATTATGTCCAATTCAGTATCAGTTCAGTTATGGTTCAGTTGTGCATGTAGTTATTTTGAGTTGAATGCTAGTTGACTTTAGTTGACTTGAGTTGCATGACTAATGACTTTAGTTGCATGATAGATAACAGGTGGATAAATTTAGTTAAGTGGGGATGATCAACCATGCATAATGTTTGTATGAATTGGTGGAGAGATATGTTTCAGTTAACTAAGATTGACTTGTACCCACCTTGGGCGCCCAAGTTGGCATCTTTGAGTTAATACCTTTTGCATGAGAAGATATTTACAAGGCTCAGTTAAGTGGGCCCATTCTTGGATGCCAACTTTGAGGTGATGCTTGCAAGATATTTTCTTGACCAACGATCAGTTAAGTGTTTAGTTTGGGGCGCCTAAATTGAGGGACTTTGGTTTTGACTTCATGTTATAGTGTGGAACTCTACTTGCACAATCTAGGCATAGATTTTTTAGAGGAGCTTTATGCTCTTGTATTTGATAACTCTTATGAGTTTACGTGCTCATTAATTGTCTATTTATTGTAGTAATTGCATCAGATTTTGAAGCAGGTTAGCAGGTTTAGCTTGTGCATGTGTGAGGGTTTGAAGCATGGCATGGGATGTGTGGATTCATATTTAGTCACATGGAATGCATGGATAGCTTGTGCTGCATAAAGCGCGTATGAGAGTTTTGTGCAGGTTGTGAAGAAGGATTGTTGAAGGCAAGGAAGCATATCAATCAAGGATTGATACAATATTATTGTACAATCTTGTTCTAAGGCTAAATAATACAAGCACTATTGATTCTGGTGGTGGAGTTTTTTCCCGAAAGGGTTTCTCCATGTATATTTTGTGTCACTTCTATCTTCTTGTCTCATTCTTCTACAATCTTTTGTCTATTTCTACAATTGGTAAAATTGATCTAAACAAATTAATCATACACAAATAATTGTGACAAAGAACACTTAATTAGATCTACAGTCACATAGGTTTACAAGTTTTAAGCTACAATTTCACCTTTGTTTTCAACACAACATATACTAAATATGAAGT
The DNA here is from genome assembly GCA_007258455.2 of Sequoia sempervirens. Taxonomy (NCBI): domain Eukaryota; kingdom Viridiplantae; phylum Streptophyta; class Pinopsida; order Cupressales; family Cupressaceae; genus Sequoia; species Sequoia sempervirens. Next base: position 1,629 of record VDFB02157869.1, on the reverse strand, counting down.
CAAGTAGAACTTCAAGGAAGTATGTACCTTAACAAGTTGATCATGGACCGCGTCACTAATTTTTTCTCCCCAAAAGATGTACTATTTCCTTCTCATGATAATCTTAATCTACTCATACATCCATTCCTGAAATATTGAAGAAGTTGGAAAATATTTTACCCTGCTTAGGAGAGTAATTAAATCATTTACTTCTTCCAAAAAATCATTGCAGGGGAAGCTTTTAGGCCATCTTGCTAGATTAGGCCTTAGAGTCTTTAACCACTTGGTGTTGATCAGTTTCTTAGGTACTTCTTGATCCTTGTCATAAGTTGCCTGAGTATGCTCAATAGTGAGATCTGTATAGGTATTCATATAAAAAACTTGAAACATGCCATATCAAATAAATCTGCATCAAGTCTCATCATCATGTGGCTTGAAGAATCTCAGACACTCCTATCTTCTCTGACATAATGAGAAGCCAATTGTAGAACAAATTCAAGAAAATGAGCTGCTACTAGGAATGAGGAAACCAAATGAATGTTGCTATCAACTACCAACTTCATCTCTTGGTCTAGAGGTTGTTTCTCTGTTCTCTTGATGAATTCATCCATGTCCACATACATCCTATCTCTATATCCTTTATTTCATCAATTTTAGATGAAACCATTGTCATTGAGAAAACACCTTGGTATTTTTATTTCATGACGACGTTGCTTCAAGATGGAGATATCTTAGTTGTCATTGAATGAACCAAGAGACATTGATATTCAAAAAGAAACCTATTAGCAAATATCTATAATGGCATGAAAATTGCAATTGTAGTGAGATAAGGGATTTTCCCTAGTGTTAGAAAAATATCATATTGAATAAGTGCGGGAACTTGGGGAAAAGCCAAGTAAGTGTAATGAAGCAAGAAAATGGAAGAAATGGAGCCTAAAAACTTGAGCGGTTGTGAGTGAAACAAAGCTTTGAAAGCATTTTTTGAAATTTTTGAGAGTTAGTGAAAACTTGAGCATTTTGTGTAGGGGCGCTATTTTTCAATGCTCGTACATGTCTTTGGTAGATCATATGCAAAGTTTCTAAAAAATAGTGACTCTACATGAATTGCATGGGAAATTTGGTTTGTAGTGTAGTTGCACTGAATTTTAGTGCTTTTGCATAGGAATTTGCACATTTGTTAAGATGAACGCATGTAACAGTGCACTTTTTTAGTGCCTATGCATGTCACATTGTGTTCTAATTGTCATACATGTTAGGATGGGTTTTTTTCGTGCCGTGGCATGTATTGACGAAGACCAACATGCGGTGGTGTGAAAAACCCCTTCCACAAAATGTATGTTGTATGAGAATTTCATTGTTATGTATAGTCGAAAAAAATTGTCGCTAATGCACATTGGTAGATTGGTTTTATATTGTCCATGCGGTAAATTTTTCCAATATTACATGAATGGGGATGGGCATGCTGAATGCTTGGTTGGGGAAAAACACTGGTCGAGTGGTTTTTAAAAAAGTTTGAAACTTATGCAAAATCATTTCAAGGAGGCTTTGGGTGGTGAGAAACTCAGACCCCTACACACAAAAGTCCCATGTGAGGATAAACGCACAAAACTTACAAACAATTCTCTTTCAAGAGCGTTTAAGATTAATATA
>VDFB02157868.1:0-39145 GCA_007258455.2 Sequoia sempervirens | reverse complement strand
TTTCTTTGTTTATCAAATTTTCCCAGAAGCACTTGGAAACCAAGTACCAGAGACATCATCTTAGTACATTAATTCATTCCAACACATATCTACAACATAAAGATAACTCCTTGTACTCACAACACTTCACACATGCACACAACTTGCAACAACTTGTTTTCCTCTTTTTCATAATTTTCTTAATATCCTCAACATCTTCATCATGCAATAAACTTCCTCAACACATAGTTGACATCAATGACAACACCAACCTATAGACATGCATGTTGAAATCAATGAAAAAACCTGCATACTTGCAACAATCTCCCCCTTTTTCATTGATGGTAACACAAGATGTGAAAAACCATCAAAGACAACTCAACAACTTTGAATACACTTTCTCATGATTTCCTTTTTTTTCTCCCCCTGAGTAGATAAACATTTTCACATGGTTCTTTCTCCCCCTTTGACATCAATGGAAAGGGATAAAATGTTTTGCATTGTTCTCCCCCTTTGAAACTGAACCAAGATACTTGCTCTAAATACTCCACCTTAGGAGTACACCCAACCAAATTAGCAACTCTGCAAAATGACAACACAAGAAACTACCTACTCCCCCTTAGAGGTAGCCACCAGCATCAGTCCATAAAATAAATGAATCCATCGATCCACTAGACCGACGCATCTCCATATGCATCTAGTTCAAAGAAGGAGGGGCAATAACCCCCAACTTCTCCCGAAGATACTCAAAAGTATCCTTAGGAAGAGCCTTAGTAAATATGTCAACAATTTGATCCTTTGTAGGTACATATTCAAGCTTTACCTCATTCTCCATAACCTTCTCTCTCAGAAAATGATACCTAATTGATATACATAGCTTTGTCCTTGAATGGATCACTGGATTCTTTGAAATGTTAATTGCACTTTTATTATCACAAAAGATAGATATAGGCTCATCATATATTGATATCCTTCAATGTTTGTCTCATCCACACTACTTGTGTATAGAAATATGTTGTTGCAATATACTGAGCCTCTATAGTAGATAAATAAATTGAATCTTGATTTTTACTTAACCATGACACCAATCTACATCCAAGAAAGAATGCACCACCACTTGTAATTTTCCTGCTATCAACACAACCAACCCAATCTACATCTATATAAGCACTTAATGTAAAATCAGTATCCTTAGGATACAATAAGCCATAATATGGAGTGCCTCTTAAATATTTTAATATCCTCTTTACTATTGCAACAAGACAAACTACATGCATGATATCCGGTCTAGTAGCAATTAGATATAACAGTCCACCAATCATAGATCTATATTTGCTTTGATCAGCCTTAGGTGAATCATCAAATTTTCTCAATTTACAACTAGTCACCATAGGAGTGCATATTCCTTCAGAATCTTCCATTCCAAACTTCTTCAATATCTCTTTGACATACTTTGACTATGAAATGAAAATGCCTTTTTTTTTTTATTTGCATCCCAAGGAAGAAATTCATCTCCCCAAACATTGACATCTCAAACTCTTTCTGCATCTCTTCATCAAATTTCTTACATATAAATTCATTTCCTCCAAAGATAATATCATCCACATACACAACCACTATCAAGATTTTATCTTTCTCAACTTTGAAGTAAAGATTACTATCTGTGGTGTCTTTACAAAATCTTTGTTGTATCAAATATCTATCTAATCTTGCATACCAAGCTCTGGGAGCTTGCTTCAATCCATACAATTCCTTCTTCATTTTTCACACCATATCCAGTTGATCTAACAATTTAAATCCTTTTGGTTGTTCCACATAAACCTCTTCTTCCAATTCACCATTCAGAAAAGCAGACTTCACATCCATCTGATAAACTTTAAAGTCCTTGTATGCTGAAAATGCCAAAAACATCCTAATAGCTTTCATCCTAGCCACCGGAGAAAATGTTTACTCAAAGTATATACCTTCCACTTGTGAGTAACCCTTACACACAAGTCTTGCCTTGTTTCTTACCACTTCTCCGTTCTCATTCAATTTGTTTCTAAATACCCACTTAGTTTCAATTATGTTCTTATTTGTCGATCTAGGAACCAATTCCCAAGTCTATTTTTTCTCAATCTGCATAAGTTCTTCCATTACATTCATCCAATGTTCATCTTTGCATGACTCAATCACTGTTTTAGGTTCAACTTTAGAAATTAAACACAGATTTACCTCAACTTCAGCAACTTTGCTTCTTGTCAATACTCCTTTCCTCTTGTCTCCAATGACCTATTCTTCAAAATGATTCTTTTGCACATACTTAGGGGTCTTAGGGGTATTCTCCAAAGCTTCTTCCTCTTCATTCCATACTTCTTTTTTTGTATATTTTTCTTCTTCTTCTCTGCAATTAGGTTCATCTGACACATACCCATCTACTACAATTGAATTTTGCAATTTTTCATCAACCTTAACATTTGCACTTTCAACGATCTTTCTTAGCCTTTTGTTGTAACATCTGTAAGCTTTGATTTTAGTAGAATATCCAAGGAAGATACCTTCATTATACCTTGCATCAAACTTTCATAAGTTTTCTTCATCTCTCTTGATATAACACTTGCTTCCAAATACTCTAAAGTACTTCAGCATAGGAATCCTTCCATACCATAACTCATAGGAAGTCTTTGTGTTAGCTTTTTCTTGAAATATGTTAAGTATGTAAACAACAATATGAATTTCTTCTCTCCAATAGAATTTTGGTAGATTTGCTTCTTTCATCATAGTTCTAGCAACTTCTTGAACAATCTGGTTTTCCTTTTAACCACTCCATTCTGCTGAGGAGTTCCAGGGGCAGACAAGTGCCTTTTTATTCCATGAACTTCACAAAACATGTTAAAATCATTGGAGGTGAATTCTCCACCTCTATCAAACCTCAAAAATTTAATTCTCACATTCATTTCATTTTCAACCATAGCTTTAAATGCCTTGAATCTATCTAGTGCATCATATTTCTCTCTAAGAAAAGTAACCCATGTCATTCTAGAATAATCATCAATCAAAAGCATAAAATACCTGTCACTTTGAAGACTTCTCACCCTTGTAGGATCACAAAGATATATATGTATTAATTTCAGTAGTCTGATAGTAGATTGTTCCTTTCCTTTGAAATTACTTCTTGCTTTCCAAATTGACAATTCTTGTAAACAACATTGATAGGCTTTGTGATTCTTGGTAGGTCTCTCACTACGTGAATTGAACCGATTCTAACCAAATTATCAAAATTCATGTGACACATCCTACAGTACCATAACCAACTATCATTAATCTAAGACATAGAGCAATGACCATCAACACCCTTAAGCTGATAGATATTTCCATATGTCCTCTTACCAATAGCAATCATAGTTCCAAACCCTTTTCTAATCTCACATGTTTCATCCTTGTTGGTATTTCAATTAGCACCTCTGCAGTGCTTATTGGAAATGGTTAACTATTGCAAGTATGTAGTAACTGCTTCTTCAAATTAGGAGGGGAGGCTCCCTCTTGTTGTTGATGTTTGTGTAAAAGGTAAAGTAAACTATTGTTCCTATCTTTTTACTCAGCAGCAGGACACAAGGGTGCATAAACACAATGTGTTGCAGCTAAGGTTTTCTTTGGTTTCTACAGATCTTCACTACAACTAAGCTAACTTTTAATCTATTCTATTTCCTCTAGATAAATAGAGCAAGAGAACATAGGAGCCAGAATTCAATGGTTCAATCACTTAGATGAATGTTTCTCCTAGATTGCATCTGAAGGCTCTGAACTCTGAGATTTACACCAAAATAGAATCCACACAAGTAATCTTCAAATGGTAGGTTATATCTCAGGATTCCCAAGGAGGCACTATATCCTTTTCGAGGTGTAGGCTGAAATGTAAACTACTAGAAACAACAAAGAACGATAATCTTACTGCCTAAATTCCCAAGGAGAAACAATGCTCTTTCTAAGGTGTAGATCAAAAGAAGATTATTAATAACAACATACAATGATAAAACTTGAGACTTTTGGATCAAAGGCAAGGTAGCTCTCCTGATTTATTATCTCAATCTTTGATCAAATATTACACTTTGGGACAACTTGTGTCAAAGAGACAATCACACATGAAGCAATAAACCAAGAATACATGAACATGGATTGAACCCACCTATCTGAATTGAGAGAACACAAGTTGTACTTGGTGTTTAACTATAACAAATAAAATTCAAGAATATATACTAAGCGAACAAAGTCAAAGGATTTTTAGTTCAAAATTTTTCTATCGTGAAGTAAAGTTATAAAATAATGAGCAAAGGCTCTTATTTATGAACTCAAAGGAGTAGGCAACCCTAAAGTCTCATTGAGTTAACATTGAGTTCTTACCAATCAATAAACAAGATTTATTCCTATGTCTAAAAGTAGGTGATCAAGCAGTTAAATGGAAATCTACTTCAGTTAATTGAAACTAAACTAAAAGTGAACTCAAATTACAAAAGTGCCTCCAAAATAGAGATCCACAATTAGTGGAGATCTAGAATAGACATACATAATTAGTGGGATCTGACATGCATGATTTGTGGGACAGTGAGTTAACTTGGAAAGGGGAATCAAGTTAACTCTTGTTTGTCATTAATGTTATTTTGGAGGGTAGGACGTCCTTTCTAGGTGCTTTACACCTCTTCACCTCTAGTCAACAACTCCTCTAGCCAGTCGTTGACTTCTTCTGCCTCTGGGAAATCAATGCTTCGTAGGATGATGACATGTCGACTAAGCATGTCCTGATCACTCACAATCTACTGATGATATTCAATACACTTTGTAGCTTTGTCATCCAGCTTTGTTGACGTGACTACAATCTTACTCAACTCTCAACCAATAGGGTCACCGCAAAAAATGTCATAGATGAGATTTTGGAACTGTGTTTGCACTTTGGCTAGCTCAATGTAAGCACTTCCCTTGTGTTGATAAAGACATGGGATATATATTACCAACATTCTTACGAAGTTGATAACACCTACCACAATTTTTTGGTACTTAATCAATTCTACTAAGTTGGTGTCATATGCTTTCACCCTATATGCAAGTTGTTCTTTCCAAGCGAAAAGATGTTGCTTGTTCTCCATTGTAGTAACTGATTGGTATGCCAATTGTAATTCTGAGATAGTGATCTCATCCCCAGGCCTCTTCTCTACTGCCTTTTGCTCTGATTGTTGAATTTCCATGCAGAGTTCATGAGCTTCCTTAGCTGATACAGCTCTGTGAGTATACACTGTCCTCTGATGACAAATTATTCCACTTGAATTCTCAAGTATTTTCCATACAGGATCAGCTGGTGGTGATTTTTCTCCGCAGGGAGGTCTAGCATCTCTCGTGGCAAGGCAAAGATGTTTGGAGTATTGTACATCAAGGTAGATATGTATAATCTTAGCTGTTGGTTTTCAACCTTTAAGGTTGCTTTATCTTTGTCATCCTTAGCCATTCTTTCCTTGACGCTCACTGATGCAACTTCAAGGAGATTTGCCTCCACCTGATGAGTGGTCTTACTGAGGTTGACCTTTGACAAGGTGAATTCATTAACCTCTACCTCATGTGTATTCCTATCCTCAGGTGGTGCAGTTGTTTCTATGACAAATTCGTTGTCGGCATTCTTTCCTACATGAACCTGCCTCTTCAACTTCTTTACTGACATGTCTTGAGGGACATGATCAAACTCTGTGAAGTCTAGTTGCTGGATGGCCTTTCTCTCTTCCTTCCTAGGAGACTCTCAAGCCAAAATCAATCTTGACTAGTCTCGCTCGAAGGAATGTTAGGCCCTTGAATTCTTGACGAATGGGATTGCACAATGATGTCTCATGGTGGTGAATCCAAGTCAATGGGGATTCGTGATTGTTGTGATGGTGGTGAAGTGGGAGATTTTGTTTCCACCACTGACACTATATCAACTGTAATTGCTTCCATCATTGGCTTTGTCTCAGCTGTGATTGTCTCAATCACTGGTTCAGGTATGCTTGTGGTTGTCTCTATATGTACCTCTTGTTGATTTGTATGAACAGTTTGTATTCTTCCCCTTATGTACCCTAAAATTTTGACTCCCTTAGGAGGGTTACTCCATTTCTTCTATTTGGGCTTCTTCCTTGACGTGGAAGGTAGTGAAGGATGAACTGGTGGTAGCTCTGTGTGGGGAATTACTACCTTGTCTTCTTACAGTCCAAGTAGAGTTGTTTGTTTTCGACAACCCTATTGGTTCTTTCCTCTATAGATGTACTTTCCTTGGCATACCAATCCACTTTTCCAAGTAGTTGTGAGTCCACCTGGTCTACAAAGAATGAAGGAAGAATAACTTCCCCATCATCATCAGATAGGCCTTCCACATCTTTTGTCATGAAATCAGCAATTTGTGGAAGTCTCAACTGACTGTAGTTACGTTTTCGTACATCAAACTCATCTCCACAATTGACCCAATAGTCCTCCATGGAAGACTCATTTGAAGAGTGTTTCTTGAGGTGTGTTGCATAAAGGCCTCTAGGATCATACGACCGTCTCTCGATGAGATACTTGAGATTAAGTCTCATCGTCTCCTGGCCCATGGTTTTGGCATCAGCTGCAATCTTACACCTATAAATTCCCATCTAGAGAGGAAAGTTTGCGGCCGTCTTGCGCTTGTTACGTAGATGAGAATGTACTTCAGACAACTGCCACAAGAATTCCATGAAGACCACCCTATCTGATGGATAGCGAGGTAACATGGTGGGATGACTTTTGTATCCATATACGCGTATATAGGTGAAGGTAGGGAACTGGATGAACCAATCCACTCAATCCACCATTGCCTCCTTGGATGCTTGTGATATGCGTATATGCATCTCATGGTCGATGTACCTCATGGTGTGCATTAGGAAGAGATCATTTATCCACTTGAAATTTCTTTCTTCTTGTGTGAACTCAACTCATGAAAAATGTTTATGAACCTTCTTTACACCTAAGGTTCCCACAATGTTTAATGCTCTAAAATGGCCTTGGAAGGCAATCAAGTATACAAGATATGAGCACATGTGAAACCTGTGAGCCTCTAAAAACCCGATCATTTGCTTGTGGAGCGTATCACTGATGAGGGTTGGCCAAACATAGTGCTCTTTATTTCTTACAATTTTGGCGATGATATAGTACATCCATGACTGAAATTGATTTGCCTCCTCCTGTCCAGTGATATGGTTGAGTAAAGTTATCATCACTGCATACTCAACTCGAAACTCTCCATGTCCCACATTCTTGGGTAAGTTGTCCTTTTTTCCTTTTAGCCATTTTTCTGCCATTCTCTTCTACCACTTGTCTTTTGACACTTTGTATTCCTTTTCACATTCTCTCATAGAGATGACCACATTTTTTAGACATGGTGGAATGGAAAAACACTTTTCAACATCCCGAGGCTTAAGGCTGCATATTAGTCATCCATCCACTGATTAGATCTCTTGTGTGGTAGGGTTGTAATGCTTAATACAAGCAATTAAAAATTCCATGCTATGTATTATGATGGGTATTGATGCAGCCTCAAGCAATCTGAATTGCTTGATGTTCTGTAAGGTGCATTGGTCTATGCCTTCCAACCTTTTTGAGTTGACCTCTGGGTGTACCTGGTGTAGATTGGTTTCAATCATTTTCAAGAAATCATGAGCCAAGACCATCTTGGTCTTGTATTCGACTTGGGAGAACTGCATTCTGAAAAACTTAAAGATTGACTGTGCACTTGATATTGTTTAGGTACTTTTCTGAAAACCCCTAAAAATAGCACTTGTCGAGAAGCATTTTTCCCGAAGAGATCTGACACATGGGTATTGTTTGTGCTTCAATGCTGAACAAAACCAGTTCGTTTGATTTTTTCAGATTTGTGAATTTTTCATAAATCCCCAAAAATAGGGTCAACAAGTTTGTTGTTTCTGGAAAAATTCAAACAAGTGGGTTTTGCTGAAAAAGATGTGTTGGTCATACCCAATTGGTCAAATATGTGATTATCCGTTGTTTTCTTGGACATGCAAGAAGATGTGAGACAAAAAAAGAGAAAAAGATAAGAAGAAGATTGGAAGTTATCAACTGTCTTTCTGGAAAAATCATGCCTTCTGATGCAACCTCTGATAAATTATCCTTCTGTGCAACTAATCTTCAAAAAAAACATGAAGAACGATGAAACCCCTTTGTCAGATCTTGAAAAGATGTCTTGGAGAAGAAAATGTTGTTCTTGGCTTCAACTTGCAAAGAAAGATGTTGAATTATGATCCCTAGGCTTAAGATATAGTGTTTGATGTTGAATGGATCAAGTTTGGGTGCCAACTCTTGATTGAGGAGTTAATTAGCTTGACCTGGAGTTCTTGAGAGTGATTTACACCAATACATTTTAGACATGGAAAGGTTGTCTAAATAGACAAATTTAGTCAACAGAGTCTTACTTTTACTTTAGGCGTCCCTTTGAAGAGTTGAAGATATTTTCACTCTTTTTTCATGGTGAAGTGCCTTTGTTCGATCCTTGTTTTTGGTTGCTTAGTTGATATTGAGGTGTTGTTGATAGATCCATTGCTGAGGTGGAACAACTCTGATGAAGTGTGCTTGGGAGTTGCAAAGCTCAAAACCTGAGTCTAATGCCTCTGATTCTTGGGCACCTTTTCCCAAGAAGGTGCATTTTCACCAAACTTGGTCAATTTTCTTGAGTGTTCTTCAATTCTTCCATTTTGACCCTCTGTGCTCTGATCTGGGATCATTGATGGCTGTTGAGTCTAATGATCTTGCTGAAACATGGGATGGATTACTAGCTCCGTCCTGGAAAGGATGACTAGCTTTTTGGATCCTGAAAGTTGACTTAGGTAATTCAAAAGCATGGGTGCCCATGGCTTGTAGGGGCACCTTTGAATTTTTGACTTGTGATTTTCATGCTGCAAACTTTCATGAATGATCCTAGTTCAATCTTTGTCGTCATATGTCTGATTTGTCTGTTGTCTTTGCTGACGGTGTCATTGAGATTGATCAAAATAGAGAAGGTCATCTTGGAGGTCACTGAGCTTACAGACTACATCTGCCTACCCAAAAAGATGGGTGCCTATTTCTAGGAGGATGCATTTTCCTTGACACTTAGTCAATTTTTGTGTCTTTCATCTCACCTTCACCTATGGTTTTTTATGCTTGATCTTCATCTATGGATGCTTGACAAGTCCTATGATTGTGCAACTGGATTGAACATGAAGCTGAGAAGATATTAAGCAAATGCTTTATAGAAAACAAATGTTGAAGAGTTCATCTAGTGACTCAAAATGAAGGGCACCCCTGGCTTGCAGGGGCACTTTTTCCTTGGTTGTCTATATTTCTTTGATGATACCTGCCTTCAACATCTCATGTTTCCACTTTTGCTTGCTGGTGATCGATGAATCAAATGATCTCGCTTGACGATACGTTGGAAAGCCAACAAAAACACAAAGGAGATGACTGTCTTGGTAACACTTGATGACTACCTTTGACCCTTTAACTTCATGGGAACCCCTGCCCTGCAGGGCCGCTTTTAGGTGTAGTTTCATCATTTTCATTCAAAATCTTCATCTCCTCGCACTTCGCGTTCATCGTGCATCATGACTGATTTAAGCATTTTCGTTAATGACGTGGACATATTCATCCTAGCAATCACCTTCATCATGTTGCGTGTACGAGTGTTGGAAAAATGATAGGCATTTGACTGCATAACCTCCTCTTGGTAGCAAAGCGTGCATTTTCCAGACTTGGTCAATTTTTAACATTTTCACTTTCCAAAATCCTCTCTGTCATAGAGCATCTTTTTGAGAATTTTCACCATGGATTCTTCATTGAAGATTTTGATGCTTAGATTTCAGCACCTAGTACTGGTCATTCTGCCATTAATGGTTGTGGTCTTAACTTTCTTCCTAAAAAATGAAAATAGACCCACCAAAGTAAAACAATTTTTTTGGTGATTTTGACTTGACAAATGTGATTGTGAATTCAATTCATCCTATCAAAATCATTTTCAATCAATTCTGGAAAGGCCCTATTTTTAGGGGTTTTCCTAAAAACAAGGGTATGAAACCCTAATTTTTAAATTTTCAAAATTTTGCACATATGTTCCTTAATGTAAACCCACAAAAATCCTATGTTTGATTTGACCTAAAACATACTTTTGACAACAATTTTACATGATTTAGCTCATTTTAAGCAAAAATGCTTTATTGAAGCAAAAATTTATTATGGGTACAACAATCCTTAAACACAAGATTATATCCTTTGCTACACATTTGTCCAACACTCAAAATATTATGCCTTTAACTCTTAACATTATAAACATCTTCAGTATTATGCTTTCCATCAAAACTGATTGAACCTATTCCACAAATCTTGGCTCCTAAATCATCTCCAAATTTAACGAGTCCATCATATTTTTCAAGTTTAACAAACTTGCTTTTGTGTCTGGTCATGTGATTAGAGCATCCACTATCAACAACCCAGTAATTCTTATCCTTTTTAACATGAAAAGCAGAAACCAAAGTACCTTCAACCTTCTCTGGAACACTTTCCTTCACACAACTTTCAAAGTTAGCAGAAGTAGATTCATCTTTTATAGCCAAGAACAAGAATTCATTTTCATCAACATCTCCATGATCAGATTTATCATTAGAAATACCAGCATCTTCTTTGACATAGTAACTTATTTTAATCATCTTTCTTTTATTCTCCTTATTCTTATTGTTCACAATTCTATTTGGACATCTTGAAGCATAATGACTTGCTTTTCCACAGCTAAAACATTTGAAAGGTAGTTTAACTTTGTACTTATTGATGCCCTTTTTCATTCTTCTTACAAAGTTAGCTTCCACATCATCAAGATCTTCTCCATCTCAATCTTCAATCTTTTTTGATTTTCTAGCCTTGAAAGCAATCTCTACTTTTGTACCATTTTTCAAACTAAGTTTTCTCATTTCAAATGAAGTTAGTGTACCAATCAACTGATCTTTAGAATAAGTATTAAAATTTGTAGCTTCCTCAATAACAGATACCTTTTCACTATAAGAATCAAGAAGAGATCTGAGAACTTTCTTTACCACGCTAGGTTCTTTGACTTGTGCACCAAGACCTCTCATAGCACTTACCAGTTCATCAACTCTTTGCATGTAGGTTGAAATTGTTTCATCTTTAGACATTGGTAGAGTCTCAAATTGCACCTTTGGATTCTAAAATTTTTCTTGTTTAACCTTGTCATCTCCTTCATAAATACTCTCGAGATTATCCAAAATTTCTTTAGCAGCCTTAAGATTCATAACTTTAACCAATTCAAAATTTGAAAGACTGTTCATAAGAATAAATATTGCCTTAGCATTTACCTCATATGCCTTGATCTCATTACTTGTGCTTGGACCATTCTGAGGTGCAACATAAGGAGTATTTATTTCCTTTTCAATCTCAAATCCATGAGATGCCATATATCCTTCCATCTTTGTCTTCCAGAATGCATAGTCTATTCCATTAAATCTAGGGAAATCAATATGTTTCACCATCTCGGGTCTTTCTTAAGCGGTTAAGCTCTTCTCCAAGGAACCTTTCTCTAATACCAATTGTTGAATGAACAAGACAAATGAGAGGGGGTGAATTAGTTGTAGCAAATTAAAACATCAAAACCCTCAACAGTAATCAGATCCACATGCATTCAATAAATCCTTATTCTGTTAAACTAATTAATCATGAAATGTAGATAACAAAAAATGAAATAACACCATACACAAGAGAACCAAATTTATGTGGAAAACCCAATGAGGGAAAAACCACGACAAGGATTAGCTTGCAATATAAGTAATTGCAAAATCGGTACAAGCGCTCACTTCCAGAATAGGATACACTATCTAAAAAGGCTCACAACTAGGGCTCACAACCACATAAATAAATACAAGAAGATAGAAGAGAAATGTTACACAAAGAACAACTTCTCAATGCAACAAGGAATCCACCACAAATGCTCCAACACTTTTGCAGCCTTGCATGAAATATTTCAGACACCTTCAGCTCACTGCTTTTAGGAATCCAATACTTTGATATTTGCACTGCTCTCCTCAAATTCGCATCACATTTATCACTCGCATTGATCTCACACATTTTGAACACTGTTTTCTCTGTTTATCAAATTTTCAAAAAAACACTTGGAAACCAAGTACAGAGACATCATCTCAGAACATTACTTCATTCCAACACATCTCTCCAACATAAAGATAGCTCCATGTACTCACAACACTTCCTCAATATCTCAACTACACATGCACACAACCTGCAACAACCTGTTTTCCTCTTTTTCACAATTTTCTCAATATCCTCGACATCTTCATCACACAACAAACTTCCTTAACACATAGTTGACATCAATGACAATACCAAATTGTAGACATGCCTATTGACATCAATGACAACACCTGCATACATGCAATAATATATGTATAATATATATGTTATAATAGAGGACATTATAATATACATATATATAAATATATATACTTAAATAATATCATATATATTATTGTTATTTTAAAAATATTGTGGAAGCCATATGAAATGACAATTAATCCACACAATCTGGTGGTATATATGTGTAGAGGAGGGGGACTGATTGCTCAAGATGCCAAGTCATGGGAGGGTCTAGTACAATTAGTTGCCTTGATCTACCCCACGCTAAAGGAATTGTTCAAGGTAAGTTTGACATTTGAGAGGGTGAAAAAGGAAGGACAACTGATCTATCACTATCCTTTTGTCAACTCGAGAGCTTAGGAAACTAGGTGAGCAAATTCTCAAGCCTAGATTGTAACCTAGGCAACTCTCTGCCAAAGGACTCTAGCGCAGAAGACAGATGACAACGTGACGCTCTGGCATCCCAATTGAGCATTGGCATCCATACGAATAAAGAGTACAAAGTATAATCGAGACTAACAAAGAACTTGCTAACAACTTGATAAATACAGTTTTATATGATGACGGAAAGGAAAATACAACTAAAAGACTAAAACAACAAGAAGAACACTTTAACTTAAAAAATAGAATTTGTCAAGAGTGAAGGTGGCAAAAATAAAACTTACGGTTGGTCCAGCCTCCCGCAAGTTCCACATAAACAAAATATCTATACACAATAGAGCAGGGAAAAATGTTGGGGCTGTTTTAGGGCTTGCCACAATCAAACCCCCGTTTTGGTGTTCCCACCTCCACGAACAGCCAGAATAGCCACATTAGAGAAAATGTGATAAAGAAAGTATTGAAATGGAAGAATACCAAACAATGCTAACAATAATACACTACTAAATTAAACAACGATGCTAAGTAAAATGGATATCACCTCCCAACAAAGTGACCTCAAGCATGTGAAGGAATATGCGAGCTTGCAAGCTTGTGAGTACCAATGTTGCCGCAACAACGAGAGGAGAAAAACCAATAGAGTGCCAACTTGGAGCTTCAAAAATGGTGGAAGTGTTGTGAAGGAAGTGTGTGGAAATGAAAAATGATCAAGAAGTGTGTAGAATTGTGAAGTGAAATTGAAGAAGCTTGAAGAAGATCAATTGAATGAAGAACATCTTTTGAAGGTAGATAGGAGCCCAAAAGAGTCGTTCAAGGTCGGTCAAGGGTGTAGAGGCATTACGCTTCATTGCCAATGGAGAAGTGTAACACCTTTGCAGATTCTAGAGGTGGGAATCTTGTCAGGAAGGCAATGTGCCGCATAGACATTTGCACATCGCACTAGTGTCCTTGACATAAATTCCCCCACCGACACCATAAACAACTGCTAAATGGATGGAAAGTAGATGGATGAGGTGGAATAGCATCTTTGGGTTTATTTTTCAAAGTAAGGGGTGTAAATGTGGAATTTTTGAGGGGTGCAAATTCATTCCATTACAATATTCCATGCAAAGGCAAGAGTGGAAACTATTTGTAATGGCGGTTTAAAATAATAAAGGCTGCCAACATTGGCGCCATATCTTGCAAGAGAATAGACAGAAAAAGTGCCATGATAGAGGAAAATTTTAAATAGAGTTTCAAACACTATTGCACAACATGTAAAAGGAGTGCTTTGACCAAGTAAAAGACGTGATATAACTATGGAGCCCATGACTTGGGACGACTGAGTAAGAGGTAAAAGTTGCATTTGACTAGGACTTATACGTGCCATTTTCAAGACTTTTTCTATTGTGTTAAAAATTTCCAGCAAGTAAGAAGGTTGCACACAACAAGCCAAGTCGATTTGGAAGGTTATAGAGTTGGTTTTTGATTCATGCTTGCAACTGAAAATTGCACATCTAGCTGCTATGACTGGAAAAGAAGTTTTAGAGGTGGAAACAAATAAGCAAGGAATAGTTGTCTTAAAAGGATCAACCACTTCTCCATTGCACTATAAAAGGAGCAACTGCTCATAGTTTTGTTGTTCATTTTTTAGTGCATTCATATTGTTATTCTAAGCATTAGATATGCATGAGATTGTGAGGAAATAGTGTATTGTGAGCAAGTATATTTGGAAATATTCATTTTCAATTGTCAAGAGAGAGTGGAAACTCTATTTATTTGTAGTTCATTTGTAGATCATTGCAATTCATTTTGTCATTGAATAGCTGAGCATAAAGAAGGCAACAGGTTGAGTTGTTGAGTTTTGGAGCAAGGAGTTGTAGGAGCTATTTTAATCCAAGCATGATTAAGATATCTCTTTCTCTTTCTCATTTTTAATTCTGATTCTAAGTTTTATTATTATTTGAATAAGATTATGCTATTATTGTGTGCCTATTTCTGCTATTGGGAAGAATGAGATTACATGTGCAAGTAGCTAGATTGTCTATACATATAGCTATATTATAAATACAAGAGATAAGCTGCATATTGAATCATGAAGTGCATGATAAGTAGTTATCTTGGTCATATTGTTTAAGTAATATATCAAAGAGAAGCTAAAATAAGGTTATAGGATAATATCATAATAATATAGTATTATATTGTGTTGTATTAAATGAGTTATGTTGCTTTTCAACATAGGGATTGGAAGTCATAATATAAGTATGTTGTCTCTACTATCTACTGAATGATATTATGTTATGCATACCTATGTGTATGGTAGTTTGACCATGAGTAGAAAAATTACATTCTCAGGAGCTTATATCCCTTATATCAGAAGGATAGGTTATTCCCTAGGGTTAGGGTGAACACTTGAATAAGAGGCAGTTGTCGAATCCCGAATGTTACAAGTATGTAACAAGGTATTCAAGAGATTGTGTCAAATAGTTTTGGTCTATGAAATCAATTTTAGTGTGTCATCATTTTTTTGAATGAAACCATTTTTATGAATGATAACCTTGGGTGCAAACCAAGAGAGGAGTTAACCTCAAGTCAGTAGAGTTTCCAAGTCAAGTAAGGGTGGGTGAACATACAACACCACTTCATAGAAAGTGGATTGAATTTATATATCAAAACTTTGGCTAAAGTAGGTGTAGAAGTGGTTGCTTACACTTTGTCGGTTCATTGTGATTCAAGATTGCATAGCTAGTCAGTAGAGTCATGCATGTTGGGAGGGTATCCATAGTTGTATGGACATACTAGATATGTAGGACACAACACCAAATACTTAGATGTGCATTTTTAGAGGTTTCCATACCAAACTCTTAGTTGAAGGGTACATGGCCATTTTTCAATTAAGAAGATGTGCGAGGGATTGCTAAGTTCGTGGCTGGAGGAAAAGTGCTTGGATGATGCTCTCCCTCTTGAAAAAAACATCTGAGGCTTGTGAAACAGAAGTGTGATCCATATGAGGACACCTTGATCATTGAACTCTTATGAGTTATGAAATTGTATATGTTTATGATCATGAATCAATTGTAATTTGTATTTGAAAAGATGAGTTTCATCCTACTTGGAATTATGTAATGTTATTTCATTTATGTAATGATATGTGAAGATTATTTATCCAATGTGTAATTATGTTATTGAAAAGGAAAAAATTCATTTCCCTATTTTTGGGAACTTGGGTTATTCACTTTCTGAGTTAAAACTTAGGTGATAATTGTTGAGTAAACTTTGGGTATATTACAATTTTTTTGGGAGAAATATTGCTTACATGTGTGGTTGGATTTAAAGGAAGAATTACCTTCATTGATGATGTTCTTCATTTGAAAGAGGTATTTTTCCCCTTTGTATATAAATTAAATTCTTGCATTTTGAATGGGATTTTCACATTGCCATGCCCACTCTAGGTGGAGAATATGACTTAGAGATGTAATAGAGCTAGGAAGGAGTTTTGTTCTAGAATTTTCATTGTTTAATTTGTATTATTTTCTAAATGTCCATTTTAGAGCCATTACCATGGAATTTTTTTATTAGTGCCCTCTCTTCCCAATTCTATGTGAAATTAGTGATGTTGGGAGAATTTGGGGAAGAAGAGTATCATTAGATTCAACATATTCTTGTTAACACAAGGATTTGCACCTGAAGTTAAGCTGAAAAACTCAATAAATCCTATGCACATGGGACTATTCTCAGGTTGTAGGTATCCTATGGTGAGAATAGACCTCCAGATTTTGGGCTGGTTCCCTTTGGATTTTCTTGTAAAACTAGTTTTTTTTAACAGATGTAAAGGATAGAAGGATAAAGTAAAAATAAAATAGGAAAGTAAGGTGATTCACCATATAACTCAAAACTTTTATACCCCTGCAAATAAACTTCACTAAATCTTCACCAATTTTAAGCAAGAGGCTAAAAATTGGTAACATTTCTAGCGACCTCTCAAGGATGTTTTCCTGCTAAACAAATAGGCTAGTTGCCTTGCTTATCCATTGGGTATGGAGTCCATTTATGCCTTTTTTGACCCAGAAAACCTTGTACAGAGTTCCTTTTTTCTGTTGTAACTACTTGTAACTTTGTTGTTATTAGTTACAGTCCCATGGGGCATATACTTGTTGTTGATGACACTGAATTTCTATTCCATGTTATGAATAGGAAGTATCTATCTCATTGAACTATAGCTAGTGACATCAAATTTTGAGCTTTTATTCCTTCCCAACAAAACTCAAAGTAAACTACTAAATGTGCAAAAAAAAACTTAGAGGAAACTTTAGATGCAACTAATCTATGTGCAGAAGCACTTATTGAACATCTAGAATCTACTAAAATTTTCTCTATCCTACCCTAACCAGCAAAGAAGTTGGTCAAACAAACCCATAACTAGTTGGGTGAAATAATTTCCTTTTCTTCCAAACTCAGGATGCATTAAATGTTGATGAACAACTGAGAAAAGTTGAGAAATAAAGAGGTGTCTTACAAACAGTAGCATAATTGCTTCAAGAATGAAGACAAAGTGGATTACCTCTTCTTTTTGTTCATACACACTACTGCTTGAAGGAGTATAAGCAGGCTGAGCATGTTGCTCCTTTATCAAAGCTGCATGCTTGGGTGAAAGTTTGTTTTGTGTCTTCTTGGCCTCCAAATGAACAAGATGCCTTATAGGACACCCTTTTGTGTGAATAAAACCTGAACTCTCTTTGTTGGTCTGAAGCTGATGGACTGTTTCTTGAAGTTCCTTCTGCTGATTATGAACTTCCACTTCAATAGGTGTTGCCTTAACATCCAAGGTTGAACAAAAGCCCTCCAAATCATCCCAAAAGGCATCCTCCTCCAAATCTTCTTTAGTTTTTAGCAAAATAGTACTGATTTTGATATAATTGCAGCTCCTCTCCATACTTGATGCATCTCTTTGAATCATCTACTGCTCTGATATGGGAACTTGTTCAATTTGAACAACTTCTTCTTGCCCTTCATATTGCTCATGAACTAGATTTGGAATTGACATGGGCATGCTTTCTTCATTTTGATCAAAAAAATAAGGGAGTTCATCAAATAGGAAATTGAAAACTCAATCATTAGTACCTTCAACATTACCTTCCTCTGTATCTTCATTTTGTTGTTCGAACTGATTTGTTGGCATTGAACATTGTACAACCTCCTGCTCTTCAAAGAAAAGTGGAAGTTCATTGAACAAAATATGTAAAACCTCATGTTGATCACTAACTTCTTGCTCAATAACTTGTTGTTCTAGCATGTTATGCTCAGTATAAAAAATCTCTTGAGATATTGCAAGCTGAACTTTCTCACATATGGGCTAATTTTGTATGAAACACATGGTGTTGAACAAAGGAATTTCTTTACCAAAGAATGGGTTTGGAAAGGCACTAAGTGGATGAACTTCTTGCAAAATATAGATTTTTTCAATGAACGAGGAGAAATTAATTGTGCTTCTAACTTTGCGAGCTTATGCTCATATCTTTCTTTTTGTGCAATTAACTCCTTTGCAAAAATATTTTCAAATTGCCCTCCTTGTGCCTCCAATTCCTGCCTATGAAGTTGGGCTCGAAGATCCAACTTTTCTTGTTCATGGAGATAAGCTTGATAAGCCCACTCATCTTTCTGTTCATCTAAGCTCTTATTCATCTCATCTATCTGCTCAGTATAATCTTGCAATAGGCCTTTTATATCACTTAGCTCTACAACATGCTAATTTGGAGTGAAATGATCTTCTTGGGACTGTGTGGGTGGGTGATAAGCATGATGTGCATGCTCGTTACTTGCTATAGTAGGGCTACTTGGATTAGAACCAACATTGTGATTGGCTAAATAAGGCTGATAAGGTGTAGGAGCAATGTTTTCATGATATGGGGGGTGAAAGCATGTATTTCCCTGAAAACTTGACATTTCTATTCATTCAAAGAGCTGGAAATAAGAATTTTAGAACATACCAGCACTTAGACTGCTGAAACCAGTAGATTTAAGCTCAGAGTCGCCAGGTGTATGTAGATATTGCCTCCAAAGGATGAGAATACTGCTGCTCACATCAAAACAATAACAAATGAAGCTCTTTTTTGAACTGATAATCAGCTCAGTGTCCCACCGGGTGTGCCAAAATTGTTAACACAAGGATTTGCACTTGAAGTTAAGCTGAAAAACTCAATAAATCCTATGCACATGGGACTCTATTCTCAAGCTGTGGGTATCCTATGGTGAGAATAGACCTCCAGATTTTGGGTTGGTTCCCTTTGGATTTTCTTGTAAAACTGGTTTTTTTTAACAGAGGTAAAGGATAGAAGGATAAAGTAAAAATAAAATAGGAAAGTAAGGTGATTCACTAGATAACTCAAATTTTTTATACCCCCTCAAATAAACTTCACTAAATCTTCACCAATTTTACGGAAGAGGCAAAAAATTGGTAACAATTCCTTCCATATCAAAATAGGAAATTTCAAGGTTGCATGCACTTCATTAATGAAGGAAAAAGGATTTTTTTTAGAATTTTGATAAAATACTAAAAAATGGAAAATTTATAAGTTTTGATTTGAGTGTTTCAATTTGTTGATGGGATGGTTTTCAATGTAAAATAAAATTATGCATCTTTGAGAATCATGTTGTAAAAATTATGTGTGGTGCCATGCCCAAATCGTAGGTTAAAAGTGTTAAGCCCTTACAATTGAGGTCTAGGATAGTAAAGGAGTGGCTCTCATTATTTTCCACTATACAAAGGGACTGCAAGAACAAATGTGTAGAGATTTTAACCAATTGAAAACATAATGAACATTGGGATTAATTAAAAGATTAAATAAGATATTTTCTACTAGGACTAGAACTCTCTAGAAGGTTTGATCTAGTGGCGAGGGATGTGTCACAACTCTAGGAATTAGTGAACATCACGGGTATCTTTATAGACACCTAAGATATTCCCTAGGTCTAATCACTATCACCTAGTTTGAACCAACCTAATCTATCACTTAATCCCAATAGACCAAACACCTTCACCTAGGCCTATTCATCTTCACCTAGTCCTAATTAATCTACGACATATTCCTTTTACCTAAATTCCATCACTTATATTAAATAATTCTATTATTTAATTTGTCACCTTTTCCACCTCTTTACAAATAAATAAGTAAATACTTACCTATTTCCACCTATTATCCACCTCACATATGTGGCTAAAATAATTAAATAATATTAATACTTAATTAAAACCATATATTCCCTCACCAGTTTCCAAGAATATTGGGCACCTAAGAACACTTCTCCTTATGGTCCCACTATTCTCTCAACATATTCCAAGAATAATGGGCACCTAAGAACAAGTGTCTTTATGCCCCCCTTATTCTCCCAACACAACCCAAAGTTATAGCCTTCTTAGGTGCACATGTCCTTGATTTCCCTCATGCTCACAACTAAAGTTAAATTTGGTAAGTTAATCTTAGTCATTCACAATCTAACCAACTTCATCTCCACCCTCCATCTTCGCCTTGATCCTAGTGAGTTCCTCTCAATCATTCTCCACCCTTGATATTACAATCAAATCTTGACCATTCATTCCTTCTCCCAAAAGCCTATAAATTCAGGCACTCTATCCTTTGTTCATCATTCATCATCACTCATGCTAAGTATATGTTGTGAAATTGGTGATCTTCCAACAAGGAGCACCCACATACCAATCATTCAAGGAGAAAAATCATTCAAAAATGGAGGTTTTTGGTAACATTTCATGTTGGTTTTGATGTTATTATCTTGTAAATGCTTTCACTTGTTGAGCTCTATCTAGAGGTTTGTGATGGTTTAGAATAGGAGTCTTTTGCATTGCACTTGTTTCCATTTGCATTTTTAAATTATCACTCACAACATTCATTGAGGAAGCTCTACTCCCAAACTTTCCACAATATCATTGAGTGACTGTGTTGACACTCCTTTTTATGCCTAATATTCTCATCCTTCTCCTTTCATTGGATTTTATATTTAATGTCGATGAGATAGTGTTGTGAGTATCATGTGAATGTTGCATTGTTCATTTGTATGTTGTAGTATTGTTCTATGCATGTGAGTTTTGTGTGAGTGTTGTCATATTCCTTTTTTTGGTGTGAGTGTGTACAACACCCTTTGTGTTCATCCCTTAGTATAGTGGGGTGGCCCTAAGGGTACCACATGGTTGGATGACACTATACCATTGTTGGGAATTTAGAGATCTCTAGGATATTAGTTTGTGCGCTAGAGTTTCACCATCTTGTGGTTATAGTAAGCATTATCTTTATTGCACTTAGTTTCATTTCAATTTTTCATATATATATATATATATTTTAGTTAAAAGAGTGAAAATTGCTAATCTTCATTTTTTTTGGATTTGTGTGCTTTGGGAGGTTGTCATATTGCTAGCTTTGATCCCAATACCTCATGAATATATCCCCATGATCGCTCACAAATAACTCAAAGAACAAGAAAGCTATGCCTTGTCTCATGAAATAAAAAACCTTGCTATTTTCTCATCATAGAAATTTCTTTCTTTGTTTTGTTCTGGTTGGGGTTGGGTTTTGAGTTGGAACTAGGACCTAGAACTCACATAGGTTCCAAGTCAACATTGAAGTCTAGACTCTGCAATCTGAATGTAAATTTAATTTGGTGGGCCATAGGCATCAAAAAGGACAAAGCACTTGAAAATTTGGTTCCATGTTGATGGGTTGCAAGAATCTAAGCAAACATAGAACTTGGAACTATGCCCTTAGTTCAAGGTTAAGTCTAAGGTCGACATTGTTGAAGTGGTTAGTGAGTTGTGAAGGTTAGGGATGTTTGAGAGCTTGGGAGTAAGCCCCAAGTGTGTGAGGGGATCCAACATCCATAAGGCATTTAGTTTTTAGCACTTCTAGTTGCGAGGATTGGAACAAAATAGGGAATCAAAACCCAAGGTTCCAAGTCCCATTAGGGGTTCAACATTCGTAGAGGTGTTTTGAGTTTTGCATTATGTTGCAGGCCATATAAGATAGAAGGATTTTGGAAATAGGGATCAAGTCTCATGTTTATATGTGAGCTTGAGGCTTACAAATAAGCATATGTTGTTTTTGTGGGGCTTAGAGGTCAAGTGAAACCTATGACTTGGAACAAGTCCCGAGTCTGAGTAGGGGCCTAGGGTCTATGTGAAAATGACTCTGGCCTATTTATTATGTGGAAGTATATGGCTGTTGATGTGGGGCTTAGAGGTCAAGTGGAACCTACAACCTAAAACAAGCCCTGAGTTCGAGTAGGGGCCTAGGGTCCATGTGCAAATGACTCTAGCATGTTTATTATGTGGAGAAGAGATGTTGAAAGGAATTTAGGCCTAGGAACTAAATTCCAAGTCTATGTCGGGTCCTAAAGTTTGATTGGTAGTTAGTCCCTCCTAGGAACACATAATAGATGTTTTAGCCATTCTACTTGTCACATCTTAGTGAAACTGGGAGGATGATTTAGTGGGGATGTGAAGAGGGTAAACTAGTAGTTTTAGTCATCCTATCTCTCTACATGCCTCATTTTCCACGTCAATCTCGGTGACTTATCCTATGGTTGAATTGAGTCTTCTACTTGTGACATTGTATTTGTACTTGGGCATGCATGTCAAGTGTGCCACCATGGCTTCTAAGTGAGACCTTAGACATGTTAGTCTACTATATGGATAAGTTATATTTAAATTCAACATTTAAAATACATGCTAACTTTATTTTTCCTAATATATATATATATATATATATATTTTCAAATATAAACTCATATGTACAAATTTAGTTTTCAAATATTTGCCATATAAAATATATTATTATATTGCTCTTTAAAAATGTTTATTTAAAAAAAATTATCCAAATAAAATAAATTAGGATTTTGTAATCTAATTAAAATGATTTAAACAAAAAATATATATATTTTTATCTTGTCACGATGATCATTGTAAGTTGCAATGAGCTCCCGCGTGGAAGGAATTCAATTGCTGTATTAAAAAATGGGAGTCACAAAGCTGGTTGTTCCATTGAACAGGTCGCGAATGACACTGCAACAGAAACTATACTTGCAATCATTAAAATCTAAAATAAGGTTTGAGCAAGCCGCAGTTTTGGTTGAAGAATCTCAGTGAAGGAACGCTGATGGTGGAGTTGTGAGAGTTCTAGTTTGCCGCGGCGAGGTAGAATGTGGAACAATTCATAATACCTCGGATAGCTCAGTGCTGAAAGAGAAAAGGAATATCACATGAAAGACATAAATGTTGTCCATTGACGTGGCCGGATTCCATCCAACCAAACATTGGAAAGAAATTGGATTTTTCGTTAGTACATCGGCCATGAAGAATTTTCACCTCCTGACTCTGACTGAAAGTTTGAACAATAGCGACATTAAATATGAAGTCCGCCGACCGGCTTTTCCCGTCAAACACGGCGATGTGATGCGCACGGGGTCGCACGGGCGGGATCTTTTCTGGCCTCTGTAGCCATTGTTATGATGTAGCGCGGAGCATCATAAAAATCAGTTGCAAATAAAAATTGGACGCGCAGAGTAAATCTGGAGGTGCAGAGGAAATATGAGGAGCAATGTTGGAAAGAAGGGAAGGGAAGCGACAGACGGCAGCTTTTTTGCCTCTCTCACCTCCAGCCTTTCCAACTTTGGCAATGCCATGCACAAGTCGGTTAACAGGTATGCTGCTTCTTTCACTAGTTGAGAAAGGGCTTCGATTTTTTTGAATTTGCTCATGTGCATGCATGCTCAGGAAGCTTTCACGATCGGTTTGGCTTTTACTTCCTAGTAAGATCTTTGGCTGTCGAGGAAATGACGTTACGATTTTTTTTTAACTTTCACCACATTACTAAAACCAAATTTATGTTTTCTATGGCCTGGAATTTACAGGTGGTTCTGTTAAGGCCATTATATAAGCCCTTAGACCTTACGTTTATTCCCCTGAGGTGATTATCTCAATCCATGTCCCTGATACCCCTCCCTTAACAATGATCTGTAAATTCATGTATGCCACCGTCTAATTTGTCACATCATTCTTTGTTCTAGGATAGTTGTTTTAGGTTCATAAGTTTATTCACCATCGGATTTGAAATGGGGTACGGAAATCAGCCTAGGCAGAGTACTGTAGAGTATCTAGAAAAACAAGCAGAGTCAGCTCATTGCTTATCTATTTTCATGTTTTAGGCTAATTATGGAATAGTTTGTGAGTGTCACTTCAATCATCTAGGAAATCAAGCCAAGCAAAGGTCTCAAAATTATCATAATCCATTTTGTTGTACGGAATCATAGTCACAATGTACCGACAATCACTAGTTTCTAATTTTTTTAATTGTCATTGCAAAGGTTTCTTTTGTGCTCAGTCTACTGTGGCAAAACACAATGACACCATTTAAAAATGATGCATGTAGAAACATTGACTGAACTGAGGCAGAAGCATATATGCCTGAATACTAAACTGTTATTCTCTTAAACAATCTCCAAAGCCTGGTACTTATTGTCTGAGTTTATTTCAAACCTTGATTTTGTGGGCACACTTCATTATTTTAAATGATACATAATAAATATTTTAAGGCATAGCTGCTAATTAAATTTCATAAATTAGTTTTTATATTCATGATCTACATTCCATAATTTTCTATGCTTTAATTTTTCCTACCATGGAGTTGCTAAATATTATTTTCAGATATGTTTTGATAATGGCGCTAATGTACGTTGAGAATTGGTTCTTGTTTTAAATATTGTTCTACTTTATACAGTCTCATGGGATATGAGGGCTTGCAAGCAGTTAATCTTGAAGGTGGACAAGATGATGTGCGAGAGGAAGCTCATAAAAGAAGATGGCAGAAAGAGGTAGGCCTGTACATGTCTTGCACTTTTATGTTATATGATTGATGTAAAGCGCAACAAAGTCCAAACTACACAAGGGACAAAATGGAAGAAAACATGGCCAAGAACTTTATTGTGTTAACAATTGCAACACAATAGTGTGCAATGCATTCTCATGCACACACACATTGTTATTTCTCACGACAATCAACACACAAGGTGGAGAAGCATAACACCTCAATCCACTTGAAGGTGACATACATACTAATGTGGCACACTTCAATTTACACAAAGCACTGGCAGAAGACTTATCCCTCATGGGACAATTCATCATGAGGTACAAGAAGGAAATGTGACATACATCGATCTAGAATGACGACACCAATTAGGGGAGATAGGATCTCTCCCTACACTAGTGATTAGATAATTTTAGCCACCACTGAGTCATCCAGATCGAGTTACTGCAAGAAGGAAATATATTGTTCATTTAAATACTGAGATTTCTGGCTTAAAACTGTGTGTGTTTTTTGATGCTAAAAACACACACAGTTTTAAGCCAGAAATCTCAGAATTTACATTATCATGGACTGTGAAAACTACATGCTATTAATATTGTCCATTTTCCAATTTTTTGATTCAAACATAATAGATGAAGTATATGAATTAAGCCACATCCATTAATCCATTTTAATTCCTTGAGCATGCACAAAATTAAACAAATAACATTATTTTTTTTTTTTTCACAATTTCACTAGCACAACCAAACAGACACTACAGACCCTTTCCAGTCCATATTCACACAAAAGCATGTTCTTTTATATGAAAGGATACAAATACACACAAAACATATTGAAAACAATTTAGGAATCCTAATTACACATTCCTAGACGAAGATGGGGGAAATTTAGGTCCTAAAGGTCAATTTTCACGTTATGAACCTTCCCGGAAAGTCAAGCTTTCACCTCCCTGTCATTATTGGCCCCTAAAAAATAGCATTTTCTGTAGGCAAACTCTATTGTCAAAACAGGAAAACTCAACTATTGGAAGGCAATGAGATAGCAAAATTACCCAATTTTATTTCACATCTTTCTTCATACAAAAAGAGGGAATGACCAGCTAAAAGGTTCCTATGCTTGGAAATCAATTTCACTAAGTTTTAAGCATGGAAATCATTTCAACAAGTTCAATTGCATCCATATAACAAGCATTTCAACTCTAAGTACGAAAGAGGTTTAAATATACAAATTGTCCTATATCTTTTGATGATTTCAATGTGGAATGAAACTCATTATTCCATTGAATTCTAAATGATCCCATCTACACATTCAAGAAATAAAATATTGAAATCCAATACCTTTCATTTTGCAAGTGATTTCACATTTTTCAACTATAAGGAATATACACAATTCCAAGTCTGTTTTTGTTCAAAACTTAGAAGACATATAAAATTAGATATTGATATCCACATCCATAGAATACATGGATGGATATATTTTGATCACATCTTCAAATTCAAATGTTTTTGATTAAGTAAATAGGGAAAGGGCTCTGATCCCATGGTTACAAAGCTAGAACAACAAATAGAGAAATGGGCTGGGAAAAACAACACCAACCACCACCAGAAAACAGCAGCAGACAAAACAACCCAGAGCCCAAAATGGCACGTAGGCCAAGCAACCAAAATTGCAACCATAGAACCATTAGCAGCATAATAAAAAACAAAATCCCCATATTAATCCACAAAATAGTACGCAAACCATTTATAAGATTAACCAAAGTCCAGCAGGTACGAAACCATAACATAGCTACCTTGAAATAGCAGTCTGGGATAATAAAACTAAGAGCCAATAGTTTTAGAGCAAACATATAACTCGAGCAAAAAGAAAACAAAAAAGAGAAGCAATGCCATTACTTAGGATTGGAAATCAACTCCCAATTTTTGCCGATTTGGGACACAAACTCCCTCCAATCAGGGCCATCTTTGTCTTCCTGGTCCTTCTTGTCTTCACTTTTCCCAATCTTCTTAAGCATCTTCCTGATCTTTGTTTATCCTAAGATTGCACCCACCATGGCACGGCGCATGAGTCCATTGGTGACCTTCATCAGGGTGATGATTGCCTTCTCCATGTCGTCCATCTGTACCTACATAAAAGTTATCCTGCTTTTTAGAAAATCAATGTTAGTATCCTTAGGAGAATTAGAGGCATTGGCTTTTTTCTCAATTTCAGTGGCCTCCTTCATAGAAACCCTAGGTTCCTCTTCCCTCCCATTGACATCCTCCTTATCATCTTTAACCTCCTCCGAATCTTCTTCTCCCATCTCATAAGCACTCTCTTCAAATTCAAGTCTTCACTTTCCTCATCAACTTGTGGTTCAAATTCTTCCACCACCATTTGATCTGCCTCATCTTGGTCAATAGCCTTCTGTTTGCCCTTCTTGTCCAATGAGGCTACCTTAGCTAAACGTGCTGATCTTTTGCCACCACTAATCAATCCTAACTGCCCTTCCTCCATTTCATCTCGTTGATTCCCTTCTTGGTCTTCATGAATGGTAATAACAACACTCTGGTTTTTCTGGTCTGTTTTCAGATTCTTAGCCTTGGGGGGTTCAAGGAGCAGCGGCAAGTGTTTCCGCTTCTCCGGGGTGGTCTTGATCAGATCAAACTCAAAAGAATTTTTCACAGAAGCCAACTTAGCAATAAGGGTAGAGGGTTTGGAACTCTGAGCAGCCAAGGGGTCGACATTCATAGGGGAATTCTCCCTAGGAGCAATAATCAGTGGTAGAGGCCTAGGGTTAGGCTCCAGATTAGGAGGAGTAGCAACCTAGGGGTCATCCTCCACTTCGTCATCTTGATTAGGGATGTCCTGCCTAACAGCCAACAAGTTGCCATGAGGGTTATTAGCTAGGGTATACTTGTAGAGGGCTAGCATAAGACCTTGGTGCAATGGGGGAGTTGCCCCACTTTCTATATTTTGTTGCATAGAAGATAACATATAGAAGGCAGGTTAATGCGGTCATTATGGCGGATATGGTTAAGAAGGGGAAAATGGTAAGCGTGGACTGTCATGTATCTTCCTTCCAAAGTGAAATATCACATTATAAACATGCTTACCAGGGCGAAAGGTGGCAGAAGTTCAAGCCGGGTGTATCCGTTCTGGAACAGCGCTAGCTTCTCTCCATCATGAAGAAAATTCTCCACAAACATTTGATAGTCGGCTCCACTCTTCTTAGCAACCTTTCTTCCCTCATTCACCAAACCTGTAGCCTTCGCAATGAGCTGATCAGTGACTTCAAATTTCACCGCCCTTATAGTCACCTGCCCTTTTCTCCAAGAATTTGTGAATTTGGCCCTCAGAATTTCGTTGTAGCCTTTCATAGCCTCAAAGAAGGAGACCATTCCCGCCCTTCGAAACAACCTCCAGAGTTTGGCATTTTTCTTGAGAGCTGCACAATTAGGAGGTTCAGTACGTTTCCTTGGCCCTCCCATTTTGGAACTCTGTAAGCTTTTTGAACTTTTCTTTTGAAACCCTTTCTTCATACCACCATAGCGCCCAGACACACTTCTCGAACTGGCCTTGCAGAGAGCACAACTGAAAGTATTTGGATGATGAAAGCGTTTTGAAATGTTTAACGAGAGTTGGCAGATAGAAGAGACCTCAAACATGGTTTCCAGTACAGATTTTAATTGATTACCTTTTCTGATAATAAATATATCTAGATTTTCCATTTCATGCTAAGCCTCGATTAAGAGGTGGGAAATGACATTTGGCACATCGAAATATTGTGATTTGACACAAGCCTTACCATTGTAATTAACCATGTGATACTAGGTGTTCTTGGGAATGATAGAGATATTAATAATAGCACATGAGGATATCTTCTTAATACAAACCTTTAACCTACCGAGATTTCCATCATTAATATTTGAGTCCCTTCCATCATCAAATCTAATAGCCCCCCTATACCGTCCCCTTATCAAAACCTTATAAGTCATAACACCTTATCTTTTGCCTTTCTTTCATCGGGTTATTGCACATGAGGGCCGCGTTGGTAGCACTATCAGCAGAGTGGTTTCCTTCCCTGTACACATGTTGGATTTGATAGCGAGTAAAGAAATTCATAAGTTCCTTATAGTTGTCTATTATAACCTTTAGTTCCCAAGGAATCGCTGTGTCACCTTTCAATATGTCAATTATAAGTTTCGAGTCTCCTTCAAGGATAACCTTCTGAAAACCAAAATCTCTTAACATCTTAATTCTTCCCCACACTGCCATGGCCTCAACTTTGTTATTGGTGCAGATACCCACATTTTTCCATATCCCACTATACAGTCTCCAAGGTGGTTTCTCAACAAACCCCTCGCCCTTGCAAGGCCGGGATTACCTTTAGAACACCCATTGAAGTTGTATTTTATCCAATCCCTCTCAGGAGGAGTTCACACTATAGTCTTCCTTGAGAGATAAGTAGACCAATTGATATTGGTAAGGTTCTTCTTTATGCCCCATAGCTGCTTGATTCAAATTCAAATGTTACAAATACTCTCAATTTACAATTTTGCTCAAATAGACAAAATGCACAAATGATTAAGTAAAAGTTAGGAACTCTACGAAGTTCCAAGTGAAAACTTCATGTATCCAATGAAATCCTCATAGCTCCTAATTTGTAAGACAATGGTAGGCAAGTCTATCACCTGATTGTGTAAATTCCAGAGGTCCACTCCCACATTGCTTATGAGGCAAGCAATATGGATAGTATATACAAATACAACACTCAAGTGGCAGCAATCAAATACATGCTCACACTCTCAATGTAATATCCTGTTTATATATATATATATATATATATATATATATATATATATAATAAAACCTAGCTCACAATAATAGTTTGCACTATTAAATTTAAATATGAAATCAACCTAGAAATTGCAGCTTAATAGTTTATTATCTAATTCAAATATAATATTTAGAATGTAGTTCAGAAAAGGCTGAATTTACTTTCTGTAGTGGCTGCTAATTTTATCTATAAATCTGCAGCAATCCACTTCTTAAGGAAATTCCTTTGAAATGCCTCCAAATCTGCTTGATATTCACCTTAAAATGCCATAACCTGCTGCTAGTTGAGGGAATGCTTTAATTCAAACAGTAATGAATCCAAATTTGCACAATTTTGATTTATTTGTGAAACCACTCTAAAGAGTTGTGTGTTTTCATCCTTTGATTCCAAACCTAGAGGGATTTCATCCTTAGGTTAGTTGAATCGTTATGTCATGCTCCTCAAGGTAATAATCAGATAATAAAATGTATTCACAATGATAATCCTTCTCTTTGCTTGGTCTCTCTTAAATACCTTTTTTTCCTCCAAAAGGCACGAATCTTCTCACGACCCTTGATATTATTAAAAGTAAACTTTAATTATAGCTTTCATATTAGTTATCCCCTTTCTGGATGCAGCTGTCTTAACTATTGTGATTATTCTAATATGCCGGTTCCTTCTTATTTCATAAAACTGTGATTTTATTGAAGAGTTGCAAGTGGTGGTGACTTTATTGAATGTTGCAATTGATCTTACTTCTTTGTCTTTCTTGCTAGCCTCATAGTATGCAGTAAAGCAACAACTTTAAATAGGCTTCAATAAGTGTTGTGTTGTACCCCAAAATTAAAATTTTTGTTACACTTAGACATTTTGAAGAAATGAGTAAAAGTCTTGTTAAATTTGTCAAAAAGGTCAAAATTTGGGTGTGCGTGTCTTGCACGAGGGGTAAAAACGTGAAATTTCCAAAATTTGACGATTTGGGTCTGCTCAGAGCAACCTAATCTACAAAACCCAAATCTCAGTTTTTCATCCCTACTTTTTAAGAAAACTGCTATTTTTAGAATAGTAACTTTTTATGGGTTTCTTTTGAAACGGATACTGGCAAAACTTTCTAAAAATAGAAAGTCGGTCCGTTAGGATTCAAATTGATTTTGATTGGCTCAAAATACTTCTGTATCAGGTTGGTGCAGTCAGAATCTCAAAAAGATCAGTTTTGCCCTAATGGGTCTATTCTGCTTTTTCAGAAGCATATCAGGAGCTCTAAGGTCATCAATGGAGGTCAGTCAGCTGCCAGGCGTCAGATTCAACACTCAAGCATTGAGCAAAAGGTGAGTTGGTGAGCAAGCACGAAGAACAAGGAGAGAAGGTGAAATTTGCCTAAAATTGACTAACACTGCTTGTCATGAGCGCCCCAAAGGAAGATAGGCGCCCATCTTTTTAGGGCATTTAACAATGAAATTAGGGTTTGAGCTCCTAGTCAAAGTTGTTCAAAATCCTTCCAGCTCTGCAGCGAGTCCGACAGTGCAGTCATCGGATCATCCATTCGTCCGGAATTTGAGATCAAACAGGGGGGTTTCAAACAGAATGCAGAATGAAAATCTTGAAAATGTTTGGAAAATATTCTAAAGTCTGGGAACTTTGGGCGCCCAGCTTTTTGGAAGGGAAAATCCAGTTGTTAGGGTTTGCGGGTGAGCTCAATCTCTTCTGAATTCAGTTAGCTTCGCAACGGATATCTTCGTCAGGGCATCCGACTGGCCAATCTCTGACAAATCCAGATCCAAGTGGAAGGTACAAGATGAAGGTTTGAATTCAAAGATGAAAATCAAAAGAAAATGGTTAAGTCTGGAGCAAATGGGCGCCCCAGAAGCAAATAGGCGCCCAAGCTTTTGGAGTATTAAGTTCAAATTTTTGACAGAAGTGTCTCCAAAAGACCCCCCTTGGAATCTCCTCAGCTCCGCAACGAGCCCAGTCATCCTAATCCGAAAGCTCGATCACCGACCGATGAGATCATCTGTAGAAGAGGGTTGATGAAGAAATGTTAAAAATGGCTAAGTCTAGTGAGGTTGGGCGCCCCTGGAGAGAAAGGGCGCCCAAGGTTTTGAGCTCTGAAATGATGGAATTCACCTATGCAGCCTCCAAGATCACCTTGTCGGATTCAGCCAAGCTATCCAATGAACCTGTTAGCCAGTCAATCGGATCCACGTAGCTCTTGGAATCAGAATTTCATCAAAAAATCAAAGGGAATTTCATCAAAAATCAAAGGAAAAAGGAAGAACTTGAAAATCAACAATGGCTAACTTTGGACAAAATAGGCGCCCCTGGAGGAAATAGGCTCCCATGAATATGAAGGTCAAAACGAAGTTTTTCGCCAGAGACACCTCCAGAACAATCTTCTTAGAATTAGTCAGGCTACGCGATGAATCATCCAGCTTGCTTATCGGATCAATTTGGAAGCTAGAGATTGAGGTCAAAGTAGGGGGTCAGAAGAAGGGCTTCAACTTTACAATGCCTTTAGTGAAAAGTTTTCCCAAATTTTCAAAAGTTTCCAAAATGGTAAGAGGGGAAGAGAATGTCCAAGTTCGTTGAACAGGCCAATTTTAGGGTTTCTGAAGATTAAAGCAAAAGAAAGCAGACCTATTTCAAACCCGAAGTCTATTTAATACACCTCTTCAATGCAATTTTCATCATTATTGCAGGTAGCATTCCAAGGAGAAAGTTGGAGCAGCAAGTTTGGAGAAATTTTTGAAGATTCAAGAACTCAAGTTTGTTGATTCTTCATCAATTTTTTCAAACCAGCAACATAAGGCCTTGCTTTTTCATGCTTTTTCATCCAGAAGATCAAATTTTTGAAGAAGGCCAAGATTTTCAATTTTTAGCCATCTGGGTCTTGCATATCTCTCATTCTTTTGAAGAATTTTTCAAGAATTTTTCTCTGCTGCAGGCAGCCGCTTTTATTTGTATGTCGTTGAAATCCCCGTGATATTCAGCTTTTGATCATCCTGGTCCTCTCAAAAAATGCTCTCCAAGAAAACCTATATCATAGCTTTTTCTAAGCAAATTTCACTTAAGGCCTAATGCTTTTTCGATCAGCCACACAGTTTCTTTAAATTTGATCAACTGGTCCATTACTAATTACATTCTCAACAAAACCTAGGTGCCAACTTTTTTTTGAGAAAATTTGAAGAAATTAGGGTTTGTTGCTTTTTTAGTCTACACTAAATTTTTTTCAAAAACGGACGTGACATTTGGGCTTGGTTCCTTTTTACAAATCTAAATTCTCGGAAAGCAAACTTCATATCTCAAAATTTTTTCAAAAACTTATCTGTTGGAGGAAGAAAATCAAGATTCTAAAAATAGTAAGTTGTTCAAAACTTGTTTGAACCTAGACAAGTTTACAATCATTCTTCAAAGTTTTCAGAATGGAATACACTCCCGATGATTTCAAGACTAAATCGGCTCTCTACCATGATTTCTTAATCAAAATAGTCAGGACGATTCTGTAAAATTACATCAAGCCGTTTGATCTTACACTTTGAGAGTGCAAGTGCATTGTAACACCACTCATCAAAAAAAATTGGGGCATTCTCTCGACTCTTTGCAGCAAATGGGTTTTATTCCTATCTTAGTTCAAAGTCTCTTCGAAGTCTATAATCGCTGCATCAAGCATTGGCAACCCGCTATATGGAGATTCAATCAGTTGATGGCAGATTGATTTGTAGTCTGAAACCTTATGTGATCGAGAGATGCTTTTCCATTCCTCCCTGGCCTAAAAGTGTCACTATCTCTAAGGGTGAATGTGAAAGGATATGGGAGATGTACAAGGACAAATACAACAAGAAGATTGCACAAAAATGGATGAAGGAAAAACATAAGACTATGCCAAATCACATTTCCATGATGTAAGCAAGGTTTGAAAAGGCAGCCAATGAGGTTGAAGATTTCTTGAGATCAATTGCAGATGGAGAGGATATCTTAGAAAAGCCGTGAATCCTTTGCTATTGATGGGATAGGATGCACCTCTAACCGACACGCTTTTAGCTGGATGTCATTAGATTTAAAGCAAGTTTCTTCTAGAAGCTTTCTTTCTATTCTTGGAACAATTTTTTATCCATTCTTTGGATAGCGGAGAAAGAAGATAAATGTAATAGCTGGGATGCTTCCCTCATCTTTAGGATTTAGAAATAAAGCTTGCTTGCTGAGCAAGACCTAGATTGTAAAAGCAAGGAGATTTTAGGGTTCCCTACTCCTCTGCTTGCCTATAAATAAGAGTCTTTGCTCATTAGTTTTCTTTAACTATGCTAGTGATAACAAAACGCTGAGCCTAAGTGCCTTCTATTTGTTATTCAGTGTTGTTCAATTGTTTTATGATAGCGAATTGTTGAGTCTCTTTTAGCCAACAAGTAGTTATTGTAATTGTTGTTCTCTTTGTGTAAGAACAAGATTGCAAGCCTCTTTATCTGCAATTTCTTGTTCCATGCATGTGTTTAGTGTAATCTTTGTTCTAGAAGTTTGAGAAATAAAGTCCTGAGCCTCTTTTGCCTCGATATAATGTCTCAAGTTTCCGTCTGTTGTGTTATGCTTAGATGATCTTAAATTTCAGCTTGCATTGAAAGTTAAGTAAATGTATGTTGAGAGGAGAGTTTATCTGAGTACGTTTATTGTGTTATGCTTTTGTGATCTTTATTTCAGCCTACATTGAAAGTAAGTAGATGCATGTTGGGAAAGAGTTTATTTTAGCATTTTGTCAAAGAATCAAACCTTGTTCATTTCTAATTTCTCTTGCTCTGCATATTACTTGAGAAGTTAGAAACGTCTTTAGCTTAAGTTAGTCGTAGTTGAAGTTCTTAATTAGAAAATCTCAGCTACGGCGTTTGTGTTTTATAAACCTTGTGCTCTAGCTGAACCAAAAAGATAGGAAAATTAGTTTTAATTTACTTTCTTTCATACCATCAGCAAGAGGGAGCTTCCCCTCCTAATTTGAAGAGCAGTTTATTTGTGCATAGTTGTCCGTTTCAAATACGCATTCCAGAGGTGCGAATTTAAATGCCAACATGTTGATATGTATCAATACATTTAATCTTTGCTAGATGTTTTAAGTGCTTTTTTGAGATATCTGCGTTTCATGTATTACCTAAGAAGAAGCTCTACATTCATTTGTGTGGTAGATTTCTCTACGACAACCCCTATTTCTTGTAATGACAATTCTAGGTCTATTCCCTAGGAGTGCCGTGTAGTTCATAGTTTTCTAAATGATGCTCTATCCTTTAACTTGTTGGAATCCTGCATTGATTTTACATTGCCTATGCAAGGTTCAAATTCCTCTTCAACAAGCCACCATATCCTCTTTACTATATCCATTATGTTGCACAAGCTTCATCTTGCCTTTGAGACTTTGTTAACAGGTATGCACCAATGTTTGTTTGTTCGTTCTATCCATTAGTTTTGTATTTGTTTGTGCATATAATACATTTTCTGTGCTATATATGAAGGTTGTTGGGTTTTATTTTAATTTTGGAGACAAGACATTATAGTCCGTCTAAATAATGCCCTATCCTTTAACCTATTGGAATCTTGTATTGATTTTACATCAAGGTTTGAATTCCTCTTCAACTGGCCATCAGATCCTCTCTACTATATCCATTATGCTACACAAACTTCATCTTGGCTTTGACACTTTGTTAATAGCTATGCATCATTATTTGTTTGTTAGTGCCATCCATTAATTTTGTATTTTGTTTCTGCAGATAGATAATACATTTGCTGCGCTATGTATGAAGAGCGTTGGGTTTTATTTTAATTTTGGAGATAACACATTACAGTCCTCTGTTCCCAAGATTGCTTTTCCTCAAGCAATCACAAATTAGGATGCTTCATGGGGTGACCAGGATCCCAATTCAACCTTGGACATTTGTAATACCCAATCCTTGATCCTCCTTGTGACGTAGTTAGCTTATTGTTGGCGTTTCAATTTACACCTTTGGAGTGCATATTGGAAACGAACAACTATGCACAGATAAACTGCTCTTCAAATTAGGAGGGGAAACTCCCTCTTTTGCTGTTGATGCATAAAAAGAAATGTAAACTAAGTTCCTATCTTTTTACTCAGCTGAGAGCACAAAGTTTATAAAACTCTATGTGTTGCAGCTGAGGTTTTCTCTGGTTTTGTAGATCTCAACTACAACTAGGCCTATTTTATAACGCTCCTATCTCCTTAGGTAAATTTAGAGTGAGAGGATTTAGGAGTAACTGGGAATGATTTTGGTAACTTAGAAAAATTGTCTCTCAGAATGCATCCGAAAGCTCATTGCTCTTTCAGACTTATCTTGAAACAAAGTTTATGCAAGTAAACATCAAATGGTAAGCTAAATCTCAGGATTCCCTTGAAGGCGAGGTGCTCTTTTCGAAGTGTAGGCTGAAATGAAGATTACTAGAAACAACATCAAACGATAATCCTAATCTCTAAAGTCCCTTGAAGGCTCATTGCTCTTTCGAGGTGTAGATCGAAACAAAGATTATAGAAACAACAAATATGAAAGATCTTGAGAATTTTGGATCAAAGGCTCATTGCTCTCCTGATTTATTTCCTCAAAGTCAATCAAAGATTACACTTTTTGGGACAGCAAATCGTATGAAAGAGGACAATCATACAACATATGATCAACCAAAATACACTTAACAAATATTGAACACAAGTACATGAACAAGAACACAAGCAAACAACTCAACATTTTGCTATAACAAGTATGATTCAAGAACATATACTAAGTGAACAAAGTAGCAGGCTTTCAAACTTAGCATTTTGCTACCATGAAGTAAAGTTAAAAAATAATGAGCAAAGGTTGCTCTTATTTATAGACACTCAAAGGAGTAGGGAACCCTGAAGTCTCCTTGAGTTAACATTTAGTTCTTGCCAATTAGCAAGATTTATTCCTATGCCTAAACAAATGTAACCTAACAGTTAACTAGAAAGACTACTTCAGTTAACTGATTCTAAACTAAATAGAACTTCACTGTACAAAGGTGTCTCCAAAAATAGACATGCATAAAAGGTGGGACAGCGAGTTAACTTGGAAAAGGCATCAAGTTTAACTGCTTGTCTTAAATGCTATCTTTGGAAAAGGTGGGACGTCCTAACTTGTAGTTCACTAGTTGCCATCTTGAGTAATCAACTTCTCCAAGAAGTAGTTAACTACCTCATCATCTGAGATCGTCAAATGCCTCAACTGTCAGTTTACCGCTCGTTAGCAACTTGAGCAATCCTGGAAATATTTGCACACTTCAATTGGCGGTTCACTGATTGGTAACTTTGGTGGCTTCGTAACTGGAATGATGACCTTTGTTTCTTTTACAACTTTATGCTTTTGATGCTTTTCTTGATTTTCCTCAATGGAAGAGTGTTGCATGATGAAACCGTGAAGTTTGACTGTGAACACTCTAGCTGTGAGAAATGCTCATGAACTCGCTGCACACCCAGAGTTCCAACGGTATTCAACCCTCTAAACTCACCTTAAAAGGCTATCAGATATACAAGGTATGAAACCATATGGAATTCGTGGGCTTTGAGTGTTTACTCATTAATTTGTCCAAATCAACCCCTGGATGTGCTCTCGATGTAAATCGGTGTCAGTTGTCTTCAGGAAATCATGAAGCAAGACTAATTTGGTCTTGAATTCAACTTGGGAGAACTGCATTTTGAAAATCTAGAGGAATGACTGGGCATGCGACACTATTTGAACATTAGTGATAATAGATTTCCACAATCCATGAAAATTATTGCAAGAGTTTTTTGGATTAGATTATGTCAAAGTTTTTGCCTTAAATTTTGCGAATCATACTCCATGATTCTGTTCCTATGCTCTCTTCTATCCTGATGATGAATCACGGAGTGTGATTCGCAAAATTTTAAGGCAAAAACTTTGACACAATCTAATCCAGAAAACTCTTGCAATTACTATTTGAACAACTTTTCACGGCGGCTAAAAATAGCTTCCTCGAGGGGCAATTTTTATGAAATTTTTTGAGATGCGGGTTTTGTTGAGAATATATTTTTGAACGAACCCACAACGTCAATTTTTTGAAAAGATAACTTTTTCTTGGACATGCAACAACCCCTCAGAAGTAGAAGCTATTTTTTTTGGAAAATTCTAGCACATGGGTATTGTAGGTGCCTGTGAGCTGATCAAACCTAGTTTGTCAGTTTTTGCAAAATATGACTTTTTTGCAGAAACCCTAAAAACTGGGGGCAGTGGGGCAATTTTTTGGAAAATTTTGGCACATGGGTTTTGTGGCCAATGCTATGTTAAACGTACCTAGAAGGCCAGATCTGTGAAAAAATAGAGTTTGCTCGAGCATGCAAGAAAACCTAAGACAGGAATAGAAGAAATCATGGGAAGCTTTGAATCTTCAAGAAAAACGCCAAATGGAGAAACCCAATCTGATGAAATCTTGACAAGAAGATCTTATGTCTCTAAAAAGGACGTCCTAGAAAGATGGAGTCTGGAAAATTGTTCCTCTGTGCAACCTGGACCTGGAAATACGAAGAAGACTGAAAATGGCCTCCATTTGATCCTTCAAATGGCGTTTGTGGAGAAAAATATGTGTTTTGCTCTTCAACTTGCAAAGAATAATGGAGAAATGATGCCGAGATGTTTGATAAATATCAATTTGGAGGGAAACATCAAGTTAGGGCATCTAAAATCCTGATTGAGAAGTTATCTTGCGTGATTGGGAGTTAACTGAAAGAATCTCCATCAATTTTGGGACGCCTAGACATGAGAAAGTCTTCAAAGAGCCTAACTGGGAGTTGACTTTGGATGCCAGTGTTAGGATATTTTGAAGAATTTCAACTTCTACTTGATAAACAACCTCTGTTTGATCCTGAATTCCGGATGCTTGATTGATCTTGAGGCTTGGCTGACAGATTCATTGTGGAGCTGGATTATCTCTGAAGAGATGTTCTTGGAAGCAAAAAACCTGAAAATGACTTCTGGTGGCTTGAATCCTTGGGCACCTTTTCCTAGAAGGGTGCTTTTTCTGGCCAAACAACCAATTTCTTGGATGATTCTCAATTTCTACATTTTGACCTCCCGTGCTTCGATCTGCAGTTGTCAGTGATTGACGATCCCCATGAACATGCTGAGATATTGAATGGAAAACTAGTTCAATTTTGGAAAGGATGACTAGTATTGCAAGCTCTGAAAGTTGATTAAGAGGGCTCAAAAGTTTGGGTGCCCCTGGTTTGTAGGGGTGCAGTTGCTCTTCTCAGACACAATTTTCACCTTGTAACCCTTCATGAAATGCTCCAGTTTGGTCTTCGTCGTCGGATGTTTGATTGCTTCGTTGAATTGGCTGATGGTCTCGTTGCGAAGATTGATCAACTTTGAGGAGGTCTCCTTGGAAGTTGTGAAGCACGAAAGTTGCATTCGGTGCTCCAAAAAGTTGGGTGCCTTTTGTTAGAACGGTTCATTTTCCTCTATACTTAGTTTTTCATGTTTTAAACTTGCCTTGACTTCCAGTATTTTCGCGCTTGACCTTTGTTTGTGAGTGTTTGATAGGTCTTGTGAGATGGCAACTAGATTCATCGCGAAGCTAGAAGGATTTTGAGTAGATGCCTTGGAGAAGACAGTTGTTAAAAACTTCATCTGGTTGCTCAAAAGGATGGGCACCCCTGGCCTGTAGGGGTGCACTTGTTTTGATGTTCATCAATTTATCC